>JANTPZ010000293.1:0-52934 GCA_025593235.1 Vachellia pachyceras | reverse complement strand
CAGGGTGGTGAGCTCTGTTCTTTGCGGTATGACTTAACTGTTCCATTTGCTAGATATGTAGCCATGAATGGTCTGACATCTTTCAAAAGATACCAAATTGCCAAGGTCTACAGAAGGGACAACCCATCTAAGGGAAGATACCGAGAATTATATCAATGTGACTTTGATATTGCTGGTCAGTTTGAGAAAATGGGTCCAGATTTTGAGGTTGTTAGAATTTTGACTGAACTGCTTGATGAGCTAGACATTGGCGATTATGAGATAAAGATTTATTTTCATAATTTTTTGCTTTTCCTCTGTTTGATAACCGTGTGTCTTGAACTGTCCACTATTTCTTGTAAACTTCTCTGTAATGTGATGTGGTTTTGAGGAGTCATGATAGAAGGCTGTCAAGAGTGAGCTGTTAAACTATTAATATTGATTATGTGTGTTAAACTATTAATAGATATTACTTGCTCCATTTGCATTTTATTGTTATGATTTTAAATGTTAATAGACTGCATTTATCCTGGGTGTGTGATTATCTGAAGGAGAAATCCGTATTTCAATGCAGGATTGGATTGATGGGAACTATGATTATTTTGAATTTCTTACCCCACAAATGAGAAACAGCTCCCTTCAACTTCAGGGCCCTTGTTATCCTGTCATATTTCCTAGTGTAAATGGTAAGCAAACTATAGATACCATGTTTTTTGTATTTATTCTGTTTGGACCTTGTTTGTCTAGTTTACTGGAGTTGCCAACTTATTGCTCGAGCATCCAATGTGTCTTTAAAGCACTGGCAGCAGATGGGCAGAGTTGACATCAATGAGGACATTGTTATAGATAAATCCGTTCACAAATCAATCAATTCTCGTTCAGCTGTCTTGAAGGTTGAGTTCTATACAGTTTCAACTTTACATCTTTATCATTATTTTGATCATAAAATTGTTTATACACTCAGCTCTAACATTATATACTTCATTGTCGGTTTGTTAATTTAGCAATAAAGATAAACAAATGCTATTCTTCCTTAATCCTTGTTGTTAACTGAACAAGTTAATTTTTCTCATGATACCATAAGAACTGTTTACACTTTTTACAAACTTGTTACAATTTTTCTCATGATAATGATTTTGTTTGTTTTCTCAACTTTCAGCTGGGTGGATAGGGAATGATGTTGTTTCTCCCATCATTGGTGAACATGACCCGTATGTTCATGTATTTGGGAGGGTAGGTACCATAAATAAGCAAACCCTTAATAAGCTCTTTCTATGCGTGTCTATATATTTTGATGTTTTTATAATGTATGCTACTATGTTTTATACGTGTTCATTTTCAGGAGCTTAATCATCTGTGTGGTGTTGCTGTCCTCATGACCTTTATTATGGCTGTTGCCATTCTTACTTCAATTGCTATTGTTCGATGAATCCTTATGGCAACATCTGTCCTCAAGTCAAGCATCCACTATATGAAATGTAGTTAGGAAACTATGATTTTCCCTTGCTTTTGCTTATGGACTTGGATTTCTATCAAAGGAGTTAATGTGGATCACATTCATATTGGTTAAAATCACACAATGATTGTATTGTCGGAGTTTCTAACATTGTTGGATTACGTTCTATCAAATGAGTTAATGTGTATTTATGGTTAAAGACTTGATATTACTATATAAAATTTGTTTTTTGGGTAAATTGTTTGATTAGACAGGATTTATTTATAAAATATTTAAAATTAGCGATGAATTTAGTAATAGAATTGTCATAGATATGTTAAATACACAATTGCCTATTTAGCGACAGAATATAACGCATTTAGCCATAGAATATAATGCATTTAGCGATGGAAAATTAATGTATAATATTCTAATCAGCGACGGAATTAGTGAAGGAAAAAAGAAATTTAGCAACGGAAAAGTAAGTCATAATATTCTAATTAGCGATGGAATTAGCGAGGGAAAAATGAATTTTAGCGATGGAATTAGCGACGGAAAGTTCCGTTGCTAAATTAAAAATTCCGTCGCTAATTAGAGAGGGAAAATGTCCGTCGCTAAATTTAGTGACCATCGTTTTAACGACGGAAAAAATCCGTCGCTAATTCTGATTTTTCCATCTCTAAACCTGATTTTTCTGTTGTTAATTCCGTCGTTAATTTTGATTTTTTTGGTAGTGTATTCTTTCACAAGGCATATTTAAATGAGGGTGATATTAGAAAATTTTAATGTGGAAATATTATCTCTTCTAAAAATTGTTTTGTAACACCTCCTGTTTTTAATAGGAGGAATGGATAGCTAATTTGGGTATGTTAAGACTTTTAACTGAGATTTTTATATTTTACCATGTAATTCATTCTCCAACTAAGGCCCCGTTTACATCAAAGAATTGATGGGAATATTGGAAATGAGTGGAAGAGAATGGAAATAAAGAGAAAGAAATTCTTTTTGATATGGAATGTTTGGTATGCATTAAAATAAAAATGATTTGATGAGAAGTGCATTGGATGAAATTCTGCTCAAGCCTCAAAACTTTTTTTATATATAAATATTAATTTATCATCAGCACTATTAATGAACGGTTTTCATATGTGTTTGTATGGTATGTGTGGGTTTCTTGTTATTGCTGGTTGAAGTACTAAACACCAACAATGCAACCAGTGACCCTACAGCACAAGGCTGCTCATGTTGTAAATGAAGGTTGCTGAACAATCTCAGTAGCCTTCATTTACAACATGAGCAGCCTTCATTTACAACCTCAACAGCTATTCCTGAAATCTTATGGTAATTTTATGAATATTTGGGACCATTTTGTATTTAATGCTAATGTTTGAAATCATTATATAAATTTTTCTCTTACCTGAGACATGAGGGTCATTCTCTAAAAAAAACGTTCACAGGAGCAACGCTTTCCTCTCACGTTTTTTTTTTTGCCGAAGCTTTCCTCTCCTATTTACTCCTCCCTCCTCCCATTCATCTGTTTTGCCCTTTCTCTCAACTGTGTCACATTCCTTTATACAAGTTGTACCCTAGTATTGAGAAGGGGCGTAAGAAGCGATTTTTTTTTGTTGAAGCAATCATGGGGAAGTTGAGAGATGTAATGAGATTTATGTAAAGTGATTTTTTTGCCAAAAGAATTGTTTTTGGTAAAAAAGTTTATGAAAAAAAAAATTTATTTAAATAAATGTTGGAGAAGTGACTTTAAGTAAAAAATGATTTATAAAATTATAAATCTTATTAAGTAATATATTATTTTATAATAAAATTAAGAGAAAATAAAATGATAAAGGATAAAAAATGAAATAAAAGAAAATATGTGTAAAGTAAATATCATTGAGAAGTAAAATTGTTCGAATTTTACAACCAGGTGAGATATCCTATATTTTTTATGGAGTTTTATATTTAAACGATAATATTTCTTAAATATCATACATGACCATGTGGAATTGGAAAATTTCACATAATGAATATAAGGAACTTCACCTAAAAATACTTGCACAATGTTTTAGAAGTAAATTTGGGTAGAAAATAATTTAAAAGGACAATCTGTTAAATAATACATACAGTATATTTACATATTCTGATAATTTTCAAACAGTAAATAAAATGTTAAAAATAGTTGTATATTATATTTATTTAATTGTATGCATAAGTATTTTAAAATATTTATTACAATTAAATATTTTATCAAACTCTTTATAATCTCTTGTCAAGTACAAAATATAATGATTTATATAGATTGTTGATACAAAATTCATATAAATTATGACAATTTTAAGATAAAAATAAAATTAAATACCCTTCTTTTTTTTTTTCATACTCATCCTCTCCCTCTTTACTCTTTTTCCTTACCGTGCTTAAAGGAGTAGTTCACCATGTAAAGGAATAACTTTTGTCGTAAAGCTGTTTTTTGGGCCAAAATAACTTTTATGCCTAGTTTGATACGTATAATTGATTTTGATGGAAATGGAGATAGATATAAGCTTTAAATTACGTTTGGTATTTCATGGAAATGAAGATGGAATCCATATCTTTTTTTATGAATGTTGATTTTTTTTGAAATGTAACAAAAAAGACTATTTTACATAAAGGAGGATATTTTGGTCCAAAAAATTGGATTCCATGGAACCCAAATGAATTCCATAGGTTTGGGCATGGCATTGAAATTTGGTATATAGGTGGAATTGAATTCCACATGGAGTTGTAATCCATCATACCAAATATGCCAACATCATGGAATTCAATTCCAATTCCATTTCCACCCTCTCATTTCCACCGTACCAAATGAGGTATCAGGCTTTTAGCTAAGATTTTAGCCAAACACCCAGCAATTTCCTTCACCTAATCTTTGTGTCTCATACCGTGACTTTTTCTCTGTAAAAGTTTGACCAGACAAGCATTAATTGTCAAGCTAAATAAGTGGCGTTGACGAGGTTGGAAATTCCCTACCTTCTCCGTTCTTTCCAATATCATTAATGGGTGGAACATTTATCCCATCTTCCATTTTTTTCCAAAGCCTGGAGAATTGGTCCTCCCTTTCCATTTTTTTTTTTCCAACTTCATTAATGGGCTGTGACAACGTACATCCAACGACGTAAGAATGTGACAGAAAAATCGAAGATACACAGAAGGAATCTATGCTCATGGATTATTTTTGGACTAAACGACTAAATATATATATATATATATTCCATGACGAGATTCATCCTTATCTCTAGGCAAGGTTCTATATAATGTATCCAAATCATTTCCAACATTGGCAGATCAAACAAAGAGTTGCAGAGAAGATCGCAGAAATGATACCGGAGTGGCAAATTTTCAATATCTCAGGGCCTTCTTATCTCAAACACGTTGACTGGTATGCTCAAGACTGTATCCTAAAATCTGTTGCTATATGTAGATAAATAAATAAAACTAAAGCTAAAAGCAGCAGCAGCAACTAAAGCTTTATAATTTATATTGGTTAATTCATGATTCATCCCATGCATGTTCATGCATTCAGGAATAACGCAACCTACAGAAGGTGCGTCCTTGCAAGCTTGGTTCAGGGAGTATACGTCGCTGAACACGACCGCCGAATGGGCCGGACCGGACCCAAATCTCTGGCCTCCACCTGGTGGCAATTCTTCCACTTTCAACTTGTTGAGCGTCTCCATGACAGCCACGACGGCTCCGTCGTCGGAGCCGTCCTCCATCTCAGCTCCAGCTCCGGCAACTCCCCCAAATACGTCATCGCCTTTCGAGGAATCATCATCAACCCTCTTGCCCAAAACCTCTACAAAGACATCCTCTCATGCCTACACGCCGCTTGCGGCACGCTTCACAACAGCACCCGCTTCAAGCAAGCCGTAGTTAGAGTTCAACACTGGGTGGAGCAGGCCGGCGGCGGCCCCAACCTCTGGCTCACCGGCCACTCCTTGGGCTCAGCCATAGCCTTGCTCGCCGCCAAGAACATGGCCATGTCGGGTTATCGCCTTCCCACCTTCCTTTTCAACCCTCCCTTCCTTTCTGCTACGTATGAGAGGAAGACCGACAACCCTAAACTGCGCCAGGGAATTCACGTTGCGTCGTCTGTGGTGAAAGCAGGAATGTCTCTTTGTTTACCGAACCGGCAGAATGATGATCAGTTCTCTGTCTTATCCGATTGGGTGCCCTGTTTGTTCTTGAATCCGGGTGACCCGCTTTGTGCGGGTTATATCGGGTATTTCGAGGAGAGGGAGAGGATGCGCCAGATCGGCGCCGGAGCACTGGAGGATGTGGCCACAAAGCATACTCTGAGGAGCTTGTTCTTGCCTGTGTTAGACATAAAGTCGGAGCCCCGCCATTTGCTTCCTTCTGCTGAGTTGATGATCACCAATCATCAGCTGGGTCCCTCAGCTTCCTTCAAAGTGGCTCATGGCGTTGAACAATGGTGGAGCCCTAACCTGCCTCTTCGCCGTTGCATCCACCGTTATACAACTACAAGTAAGTAATAACAACAACTTGGCAATGGGTTTTAGGTGAAGTAAGATAGGAAATACACACCATGAATGAATAGTCATGACCTTGCTGAGGCTTACTTTTTCATCCCCAGGTATTTCTCTTCTCACTTCACTTAAAATGCTTTAAAGATTATATATAATAATAAACATAGAAAATCAGTGAAAATCAGTCTTTAAAAAATTTATTGGTTTAAAAGGTTTTAAGCTATCAAGTATCAGTACCTTACATGATTTCATCCTGTATAAAAGGTATATAAAAGGTATTGATACTTAAATTTAGATCTCTTTTATCAATAAAATTTTTAAATATGTATTTTTCACCGATTTTTTCTAATAAATATAAAAATAACCAATAAAATAGCATGATGAATATGGTTGGCTGTGCAACAGTTATAGCCATAATTGTCCCGTTTAGGAAAGATGTAGATAAGTGATTTACCATTTACGAGGTAAATATGTGAAGGAGTTTGTTTCATTTTATGAAAAAATACTGCTGAGCACACATTTAGCTTTTCTAAACATGGTTCTGAATAAGGCCAGTTGAAAAACCATGTCCCCATTTAGTCTTTAGAGTTTATGATAATGTAATGAAATATAATGTAATGTGATTGAATGATAATTACATTAATATTTGTTTGGCATATTGTTGAGGGATTATGAAATTAGATTTGTATTTCATCAAGAAAAAATTTAAAAAAATGTGAAATAGTCTTTTTCACTATGTTAGGATTAAAAAGAAAGGGTATAAATATTTAAATATTGATTTATGAAGATTGCAATTGTCCATATGTTAATTGATACAGAGTATAATATGAATTATGCAAGTCTATGGGGATTGTCTGATTTGATGTAATTCATTATAATTATAATTATATTGGATTACTTTATTATATCAATTAAACACTTGAATCAGCATATCAATGCATCAAAGTTAGAGACAATCAATAATTGATCAACCAAACACGTATAAATAATGGTACAAATCAATCGGTTCCCCTATATATGGGAATTGAAGGAGTGTGTGGATTTGGGTGTTTTTGAAGAAGTAAAACTAGCGTATGCTTTTGATCCCTCAACTTCTGACTTGGGTTACAGTTTAGTCCTTGAACTTTGATTTGATGCAACTCAGTTTTTAGAATTTTAGTTTAGTTATAATTCAGTCCATAAACTTTAACGCACTGCAACTCAGTCCTTATAATTGTAACTACTTTAAAATTTAGTCCTTATATTTTAAAAATAAATCATATATACAGTAAAAGACCGATAACTAAATTATAAAATGGTTAAAATTATATAAATTGAGTTACATTGAATCAAAAGTTCTAATTTAGATGCTGAGTTACAATTGAATTAAAACTACAGTGATTGAGTTGCATCGATTTGAAGTCCAGAGACTGAATTACATTCGGATTAAAAGTTCATGAATCAAAAGACTAATTTTTCCAGAAAAATATTGCCCGTTCCTTCTTACCTATTTAACTCGCAATTCATGCACGCACGCACGCAGAATAAGACTCTCCAGATTGATTTCACATAGTTGGAACATTCCTTCTATCAACTGCTAATTAAGTGGTCATTGTTTGAGTTAATCGTATTGAATGGATATATAGGACACAATAATCTTTAGATTGTTCTACTCCCTCGAATTATATGCTTCATTTGTTAGGTTACTCTGCAGCAAGATTCTCATGTAAAAAAGGGGTTTAAAGTGAAGGCATAAATAGAACTATAAAATAAAAGGGGCATTCCTATTTACTCTCATAAAACATAACGATTCATTCATGATTAATGGTGCGGAACAAACAATATTCGTGGACCAAATTATATTCTCTTCGGGGTCTAGCCTTGACAGAATCCAGTGGTTGACATGACATGGCCAGACTCACGGGAACTATTTTTGAAATCTCAAGTTAATTGCTCTGGGCTCTGGGCTCACCACCCACAAGGCCCAACCTATCCTTTTATTATTTTGCCTGATTTACTTCAAATTAAACATTTTTTCCCATACACTAATATAGTAGGGTTTAATTGAAGGAGTTAATCCCCGCAACATAAAAAATTAAGGTGCACATATTTTCTGAGAAAAATACCTATATTTAATTCTCCAAACATAATTACTTTTGTAAAGTTAATATCTGTACTTGAAACATTTTTTTGCACACATTTCATATATTTTGTGCGTCGATTGTATAAACTGGGTTTTTTTAAATGTTATTTATTGCTTTGAATTTAGTAGTGCGTTTTTATTGATTGATTTGAACAATGATATATTGATAGCCTTTCAACCATCTCTTGTTTGTTGTAAATGCCATCTATGACCCTGGTGGGCAAATGTCGCCAATGGTGAGTGGCACTAATTTCTTTTCCTCTCGGACTTAATAAATAGATCAGTAAGCTACTCTTTTTTTAAAAATATAAAAAAATTAATAACAGCTTAACAGGCAGTGACAATATTTCTTGCAATCAACTATTTTCCTTTTTCGGCCCAACAAAAAAAATTCTTTTCCTTTTCTTTTTTTAAAAATCATCAACTTTTCTATATAAGTTACATTTACTTCATTATTGGAGGGCCTAACTTGTTAGATTTGTTTATCACAGAGTTGAAAAATTGCATTTACGTAAATCAAGATAAAACTTTTATAACATATTTATATATTAAACCATAAATAACATTGAAAAAGTACTTCTATCAGCTATATCTAATCCAAATAGTCTCTCTCATCTACAAAGCGGCGCTTATTTGAAGTTTGATATAACATATGATTATTGAATGAAAAATGATTTTTTTAAAGGGCATGTTAAGAGATTACATACACATTAAAATATTTTTCTTTGCAATAATAAATTTGAAGACAGTCTAGAATCTAGTGCTCAAGGAATGAATTTGAATGTTAAATGAACTAATAACATCATGGATCATCCAAATTTAATTTGGATAGTTGTGGTTATACAATTTTTCACTTTTGCTTTAAAAAAAATATTTTGATACGTACAGAATAAAAAATATAGATAATATACGTTACTTTTTCAAAAAACTGATTTTTTATTTAAAAGTTATCTGTCAAAATTTGTAAACACTAACCTTTTAAATGTATTTAAACTGTAAAGATTAATGATAAGCTACATGGTGCTCACCACAACTAGTTGCTAATCAAAACCACCTCACAGAAACATCAAGGTGTGTTAAATCATGATATGTAAATGCTGTTATCACAGCCTCTCTCTGTTGTATATTCCGTTGTATTGTTATTGCACGTGACTCATACACGTCAGGTAGTTATAGGAATCTGTTATACCTTCTCTTTCCATTATGTTATACCTGATCGGATCCATTGTGTATATAATATATTGAATCTGAGCACTATTGATTTTAAGTGCCTCAGACAGTCTTGCTCTGATATATTCGTTTGCACTTGCTTTTCTTAGTTGGTATCAGAGCAAATCCAATCTCCGCTTCCGCCATCATGTCAAGCTTGTCTTCTTCCTCCGTCGAGTCCATTGCTGCAAATCCTCCCAAATCGTATGCTCTATTTAGCTCATCAAGTCAGAGCTCTGCGATCAAGTTGGATCGCTCAAATTTCTTGGTCTGGGAATCTATCGTCTTGCCTTTAATAGAGGGCAACCGTCTTGATGGTCATATCAATCACGTCGCTACTGCTCCTGCCAAGTTTATCCCTGATGCTGCAGGGCCAAAACTTAATCCTGAGTTTAGTGAATGGTTCGCCGTTGATTGCCTTCTCCTCAGATGGCTGAGGAATACGATGACTCAAGACGTCGCCGCTCAGCTTCTTCACTGTCAATCCGCCAAAGAACTTTGGGATGCAGCCTGTGAACTAACTTGCGCTTCGACAAAGGCTCGAATAATGGTTGTCAAAAATGAGCTTCATAATACACGTAAGAACGCACTGACTATGGAAGAATATTTGGCGAAAATGAAAAGTTTCTCCGATGCGTTGGCTCTCGCAGGTTCTCCATTAGGAACCGATGACTTGATTCTCCACACTCTCAATGGATTAGACTCTGAATACAATGCAACTGTTGTTAAACTTGTTGATAAATCTGATCTGACATGGATCAAAGCTCAGTCTGCACTACTTGCATTTGAGACTCGTTTGATTCAGCTTAATCACTTCTCCACACTGAGTATCCAGCCGTCCATTAATCTTGCCCAATGAGATAATGGTAATCAACATCGTGACACTAATCGACTTCACCCTTGGCGAGGAGGATCTCAGAACAACAGATTCGGTGGAGGTCGAGGTGGCAAACCACACTGTGTGCACTGTCAAAGACCAGGACACACCTTGGCCACCTGTTATCGTCGTGACGAACGCTTCCTCTCTAACCATTCCTCCGGTTATACAACTCCACCACAGGCATACTACGCCAACCCTCATACCATAGCTGATCCGGCTTGGTACATGGACAGCGGAGCGAATTACCATGTTACTCCATATCCAGACCAGCTCGACCGTTATCAACCTGTCGGTAAGTCCCATCTCATCACATGCACAGGTGACCAGAGCTCAATATCAGGTGTTGGCTCCACTACTCTCTCCTGTAATTCTTCTAAGTTGCATCTTAATGATGTCCTGCACGTCCCGTCGGCCAACAAAAACTTCCTTAGTGTTCATAAACTAATTAAGGGTAATCACGTGAATGTTAGTTTTACTGATCATGGTTATCATGTGAAGGATACGAGAACGAACAAGCTGCTGTTACAAGGGAAAGCCCAGGGAGGAATGTATCCGGTGCTGGAAAGGCGTCAGCCCACAGATCACAAGAACCTTGAAAAATATGAAGCAAACTCGATGCAACCATCCTCTGATTTTATCCAGTGGCATAATACCTTAGGACATCCCAGTCCTCTTGTTACGAATCAAGTCTTGCGCAAATGTAATATTTCACAATTTCCAGTTAATGAAAAGTTTGTATGTGAGGCATGTCAGTTAGGGAAGTCGAAATTCTTACCATTCCCAAACTCCAAGTTCCATTCTCAGTTCCCATTTGAACTAGTTCACACTGATCTTTGGGGGCCAGCCCCAGTGAATTCATCTGGAGGTCACAGCTTCTACATACATTTCTTGGACGACTATAGTCAGTTTACGTGGCTATACCCGTTAAAACATAAAGGTGAAACTCTAAACGCATTTAAACATTTCAAGAGTTTTATTGAGAATCAATTCAACAGGAGAATCAAAACACTTCAATGTGACAATGGATCAGAATTTAAGCCTTTAATTCCTATAGCTCAGGAAGAAGGAATTCAAATAAGATATACATGTCCCTACACATCTCCTCAAAATGGAAGGGCCGAAAGGAAGCATCGTCACATCGTGGAAATGGGATTAACACTACTTGCGCAAGCTCACATGCCTTTGAAATACTGGGTTGAAGCTTTCCAAACTGTTGTATTCCTCATAAATCGACTACCGACTCCAGTGTTGCAGCATAAAACACCTATGTTTCTCCTCACGGGAACAGAGCCTACTTACACAGAACTGAAGCCGTTTAGATGTGCATGCTATCCGTGCCTCAAACTGTACAATACTCACAAATTTGACTTTCGCAGCAAGAAGTGTGTGTTTCTTGGTGTTTTTGGGCAGCATAAAGGTTTCAAATGTCTGAGTGATACAGGTCGAGTTTTTGTCTCCAGACATGTAGTATTTGATCCATCCCTGTTTCCTTTTGCTTCGGGCTTTATGTCATGCAGGTCTCAAAGTGAAAGCAATGACGACACCAAAATCATTTACTTGGACTTATCTCAGGTGAGCTGTCAAATACCTCCTGTTGGTGAAATACATAGAGTACGGAACTTGGCAGAACCAAGTACACCAAAATTGTCATCTACTGATGACCAATCTGCATAGGCATCATGGATCGTTGTAGACGAAGAAAGCAACTCATCTTCATCATCGTTGCCTGAGCTGGTTGGGTCACAAAGCGAGTGCCGGTCCACAACACAAGAAACCCATGCTGCACCCAAGCCCATTGGTACTCACCCAATGTTGACACGGCCAAAGACGGAATTGTCAAGTCCAAGCACCCCTATGTAGGTTTAATGGAAGCAGAGGAACCTACTGTCTTGGCCAAGAACGCTAAACCTACTACTGTCGGCGAGGCACTATAATCATCCGAATGGTTGAGTGCCATGAGAGTTGAATACGACGCCTTGATTCGAAATGGGACTTGGGCTCTTGTTCCCTACTGCAACCAGAAACTCATCGACAACAAGTGGGTTTTCAAGACTAAATTCCGTGCTGATGGATCTGTACTGAAACACAAAGCTCGACTGGTCGTGAAGGGATTTCAGCAAACGCCTGGCATTGACTTTGGAGAAACGTTCAGCCCTGTAGTGAAAACAACGATGATCCGAGTTATTTTGAGTCTTGCCGTCAGATACAACTAAGAAGTGCGGCAGCTAGACGTGAACAACGCTTTTCTAAATGGACATCTGCAAGAAGCAGTTTTCATGAAGCAACCGGAAGGCTTCACTGATCCAAAGCGTCCTAATCATGTCTGCAAGTTGTTCAAAGCTCTGTACGGGCTGCGCCAAGGTCCGAGAGCTTAGTTTGATCGCATGCGTTCTACTTTGCTGGACTGGGGTTTTCGTAATGCTAGAAGTGATGTGTCCCTATTCATGCTTCAAACCCCGAGACTAACTATTTTCGTCTTAATTTACGTTGATGACATATTAGTGACTGGCAATGGCTCTGCTTTCATAATGAGATTTGTGCTGAGACTGAACAGGATGTTTTCGTTGAAGGATTTAGGGCCGGTGTACTACTTCCTTGGGCTGGAAGTATTTCGCAACAGCCAAGGTATATATTTAAACCAAGCAAACTACACACTTGATATATTAAGAAAATTCGGTATGTATGATTGCGCTCCTGTGTCTACGCCCATGGTAACTGGTCGTCTAATTACTTCCGATGATGGAGAATTGCTGCATAACCCAACTAAGTATAGGAAAGCCGTAGGGTCGTTGCAATACCTTACAACCACTCGCCCAGATATCTCCTATGCTGTAAATAAGCTTAGCCAGTTCTTGTCTCAGCCCAGAATCAGTCATTGGCAAGCTGTAAAACGTGTGTTTAGATACTTAAAGGGAACATATAGCCTTGGTCTACACATTAAGCCAGTCAGGAACCTCCAGCTATTTGCATATACAAACGTTGATTGGGCATGCGACACTGAGGATAGACGTTCAGTTGCTGGTCTGTGTGTTTTTCTAGATAATACCCTGATTTCTTGGTCTTCAAAGAAGCAAAGGGTGGTGTCCAGATCCAGCGCTGAGTCTGAATACAGATCACTAGCAAATGGGGCAGCTGAGGTCAAATAGTTGGTGTCACTACTTTCAGAAGTTGGTCTCACCCTGAGAAAGTCAGCAGTGATTTGGTGCGATAACTTGAGTGCCAGGGCTCTTGCTTCAAATCCAGTACAGCATGCCAGGAGTAAGCATATCGAAATTGATATACAATTTGTCAGAGATCTTGTGCAATTTGGCTTCATTGATGTTCGATACATTCCCTCAAAATTTCAACTTGCAGATTATCTTACCAAACCTTCAGCTAAGTCCAATTTCCAGGTCTTCAAGCACAAACTCGGTCTAGCAATCCCACAGCCTCGTTTGAGGGCGAGTATTAAATCATGATATGTAAATGCCGTTATCACAGCATCTCTCTGTTGTATATTCTGTTGTATTGTTATTGCACGTGACTCATACACGTCAGATAGTTATAGGAATCTGTTATACCTTCTCTTTCCATTCTGTTGTACCTGACCGGATCCATTGTGTATATAATATATTGAATCTGAGCACTATTGATTTTATGTGCCTCAGACAGTCTTGCTCTGATATATTCGTTTGCACTTGCTTTTCTAAGTAGGTGTAGTGGCTAAACAAGAAGAGTACACATGAGGGACTTGAAAGTTTATGAACATTTGTGCCCCACAGATCCATAGTGGCTTCCTCTTGCTCAAGATCATGACAAGTTCTAGATCTCACTGCAAGTCATTATCGCTGTTCTTATTTTTCTGCAACATACTCTTTTGTCTTCATATAAAGTTGCTTATCCCCATCGACTTCTTCCTCCTCCTCCTTCAGCCCTTCCAATAATTGCATCTCCATTTATGCATAGTATATACATACCTCCCTTGTTGCATGCCTCCCCTTCACGAATCACTCACTCTCTGATTTTACATATCTTATCTCCATGGCTCCGCCACCTACAACTTCCATTTCCTCGTCGGAACCTCCCAAGCTTCACGCCTCCGACATCGGCAGCATCAAAGCCTTCGTCGACTCTAACGGACTCTCCCCCATCCCTTCCTCCTACCATTCTATGGTTGAACCCCGAGACGACGTCGCTGACCACCTCGCTTCCTCCATCCCCATAGTCGATTTCTCTCTCCTCACTTCCGACCACCCTCAGCTCCACACCGATGCCGTCTCCCAACTTGGGAAGGCCTGCGCTGAATGGGGCTTTTTCGTGGTAATATTCCAATCCATCGATCTCTGTTTTCAGCCCTGTCAATCCTTTTCTGTTTTAGGTTAACATTAACAATGTGTGAATATTGTGGCAGGTCACAAATCATGGGATCTCACAGAAGTTGATGGAGGAGGTGATGAACAAGGCTCACGAATTCCATAACTTGCCGGTAGAGGAAAAGAAGGAATTCGCCGACAAGGGTCCCTCCGCACCCATCCGACATGGCACCAGCTTCTTCCCTCAAGCAGAGAAGGTTCATTACTGGAGAGATTACCTGAAGGTCGTCACATTCCCAGAATTCAATTTCACCCACAAACCTCCAGGTTTTAAGTGAGTTCATCAACTCTCTCTGTTTCCTCTGATTCTTTGATTGGCCTTTGTGTATAATCTACTCCATCTTACCGTCTTGTACAGAGAGGTGGCTTATGATTATAGCAGGAAAATCAGATCGGTGGCGAGGACTTTGCTCCAAGGGATATCGGAGAGCTTGGGATTAGAAGCCGGGACCATGGCGGAGTCCACTGGTTTTAATTCTGGTTTGCAGCTTTTCGCCGTCAACCTCTACCCTCCATGCCCTCAACCAGACCTTGCCCTGGGGATGCCTCCTCACACCGATCACGGCCTTCTCACCTTCCTCTACCAGAACGGAATCGGAGGCCTTCAGGTCAAGCACGACGGCCGGTGGGTCAACGTCGATCCTCTTACCAGCTGCCTCATCGTCAACGTGGGAGATCAACTTGAGGTCATCAGTCCCACTCCTCATCTCTCATAAGTGTGTGTGTGTATATATATTCTCACATAATGTGTGTTAAACATTGAGTCGAAATTGATTGATTAGGCGGTGAGCAACGGGAAGTGTAAGAGCATCTTGCACCGGGCAGTATTGAACAACAAAGACACAAGGATAAGCGTGGCGGTGGTGAACGGACCGGAGCTTGAGAGGGAGATAGGGCCGGCGGCGGAGCTGGTGGAGAAAGAGGGGGCATTGTTCAAGAACATAAAGTACAAGGATTACTTCCAGGTTCAGCAGCAGATCAACTTCGCCGAAAGAAGTGCATTGGATGAAATTCGACTCAAGCCTCAAAACTGATATATAATATATATATATATATATCAATTTGTCATTAGCACTACTAATTAATGGTTTTCAGATGTGTTTGTATGGTATGTGTGGGTTCTGGTTATATTACTGGTTGAGGCACTGGACATCAACAATGGAACTAGTTACCTATTAAACATTTTGTTTACCAAATAAAGTGATATAGTTGTCTTTGGGAATACAAGGGACAAATGAGTTACTGACTTCCGAGAAGATTTTACGGATTTCAAAATACTTTTTACAGAATTCTATATGCTTTTTACGGATTTCGATATGCTTTTATCTTGTTCTGCGTGAACCGTTAGGAAGAAGTGTTTCTTAAACATGCACAGAGTTAATGATATCTTGATCGTTTAAATCTAATTTAGGTTGTCTAGATTTAATTTTTCAAAAGTTTATATTTTTTATGAAAAAGCATTCCCAATGGGTATAAAATCTAAAATATAAACAAGCTCTTAACTATTATTTTTTAAAAAAGTAATTTTTTATTTTAAAAAACATCACTTTAAAAAAATCAAATTTGAACCATTAAAATTAGTTCAAACTAAGCATTTAGTGCTCATGATAGCCAGATCCACTAAAAAATGCAGGATATTCTAGCATGTTGGATCACATTATTTTGGAATTTTTTTATAACAGGTCGTAGGCCCCTAATTTAATATGACTATTGAAATGAAAAACTTGAGTAGACTTTTTATCATATACTCTTTAATATAAATTGTATTTACATTATAGAACTGTAAGAGTTGTGGTTAAAGTGAAACATAAATATAAATTTTTTATGGTTAAAATTCATTTCATAAGATTGATTTTTATAGATGATTGAGTAAGAGTTGACTTAGTGAAGTCTTATTATTTATAATAACTTTCAAATATTTAGATTTATCACTTTATATGTAAGTTTTGAAAAGAGAAATCCGATTATTTTAATCATGATAAGCTTTTTGAGGTTAAGTTTTGTTCTTTTATCATGTATAACTTATCTTGAAATTAAATTTTGTTAATTTTGTTATAAGCATGTTAATTTTGTTAGAATAAAGGTTTGAGTTAAGTAACTGGCGGTGCAAGAGGAGCGTTGTTGCATCGACACCTGCTGATTATCAAAGCCCAGTCGCCGTTGATCCCTCTTCTTCTGCCTCACCTTTCTTTATTCCGATTTTTGACCCATCATATGCCCATGGCTCCATTAGCCGCACCTACCATTTCATCATCGGAACCTACCAAGCTTCACGCCTCCGACATCGGAAGCATCAAAGCCTTTGCTGAGTCCAATGGAGACACCCCCATCCCTTCCTCTTACCACTCCATCGTTGAAGCCAGAGACGACATTGCTGACCACCTCGCCTCCTCCTTCCCCGTCGTCGATTTCTCTCTCCTCACATCCGACAACCCTCAACTCCATGCCGATGCCGTGTCGCAACTCGGCAAAGCCTGCGCTGAATGGGGTAGTTTCATGGTAAAATTTCAGTCTGTCTCTGTTTACCAAACACGGAGCTTTTCTGTTGTGTTTTCGATTAACGATGCGTGAATGGGCTCAGCTCACAAATCATGGAATCTCGGAGAGGCTGATGGAGGAAGTGATGAGCAAATCTCACGAATTCCACAATTTGCCGGTAGAGGAAAAGAAGGAATTCGCCGACGAGGGTCCCTTGGCACCCGTCCTCTATGGCACCAGCTTCTATCCTGAAACAGAGTTGTTTCATTACTGGAGAGATTACCTCAAGGTGATCACACTCCCAGAATTCAATTTCCCCCACAAACCTCCCGGTTTCAAGTAAGTTGATAAACTCTGTTTTCTCATATTCTTGGATTGGCCTTTTTATAATATACTCTTTGTTACCGTTTGTACAGGGAGGTAGCCCATGATTATAGCAAGAAAATCCGGGCGGTGGCGAGGATTTTGCTACAAGGGATATCGGAGAATTTGGGATTAGAAGACAAAGCCATTGTAGAGTCCACTGGTTTTGATTCTGGTTTCCAGATTTTCGCCGTCAACCTGTACCCTCCTTGCCCTCAGCCAGAGCTGGCCTTGGGAATGCCTCCTCACACCGATCACGGCCTTCTCACCCTCCTCTACCAGAACGGAATCGGAGGCCTTCAGGTCAAGCACGACGGCAGGTGGGTCAACGTCAATCCTCTTCCAAACTGTCTCATCGTCAACATTGCAGATCAACTTGAGGTATCTTGTAGGCTTCAATTCCTAAATTACCTCCTTCACATACAAGCCAACTTGAGGTATCTTGGGTTAATCATTGATCCTTATTCGTTAATGAACCAGGCGGTGAGCAACGGGAGGTACAAGAGCATCTGGCATCGGGGGGTGCTAAACAACAAAGACACTAGGTTAAGCATCGTGGTGGCAAATGGACCAGACCTGGAAAAGGAGATAGCGCCGGCACAGGAGTTGGTAGAGAGAGAGGAGCAAGTAATGTACAAGAAGATGAAGTAGAGGGACTACTTCTTCAAGGTTCAGCGGGGGACGAGGTTAAAGGACACGAGTAGATTGGATAAGGTTGGGATCACTACTCAAAACTGAACATGGCGGTATTATTATATTCTATGAGCAATGATATTATTATTATTGTATATATGGTACAAAAGGCATCAAATAAAAAGTCTTTTGATTTATCGCTATCATCACATGCATATGATGCTACCCCTTTCAATATGCACATAGGTCACGTTCACACAGCACAATAAAGTGGAGGGGATGAATTAATTAGCATCAATTGGTCTGACATATATAGCCTATATATATAACTATATATACATGGCATTTCATCAAATTCAAAATCGAAGGGTCTTTAATTAGGATCCCATGCCATGCATATATATATACACCACCAAATTATTATAACAAGTTCATGAGTTTATTATCCAAATTCGAATAATTAATCACAAACTGTTTAATATCATCCACAAATGAAATTATATATATATATAGTTATTGGTGAGGAACACTAAGCTAGTTTTGCCCCCCACCACCAAGGAAAACGCCATGTGATTACACATTCTTTTGCTTCACTACCCTTTCACCTTTTCTCATCATCTTCTTCTTCCTTCTTAACAAACGTTCCAATATTATTGGTCTCTCTTGATTGGATTTGATACGGAAATGACTAAATTACAAAACTCTAAAAGTTGGTTAAATATATAAAAGATGTAATTTATTTTTCAAAACACAATTATTTATGGAAATGATGAGTGAGAAAAAAATTATGAGAGAGGATAACTGAATAAGCGAAAAAATGAAGATGAAACGGACAAGCATTTTCGTAAACTTCAAGAAACCAGCGTATCTCAATATAATATGCTAGGAAATTAAATACTCGTTCCATTAATAATGCAATAAATGAGATACAAATTGGAATTTAATTAGGTGATGAGAACCACGATTTAAATGGCTAAACCCATCAAGATCAGTACAAGGACTAACTTCATAAGAATTACTCTATTGGAGGACATATACACTTTTCTAATCTTATTTATAGATCACTTCCAGCATATTTCACATAGATCGAGGAAAACCTTAAATATCGTTAACTCTATATTAAAATTCAACAATATTCTAAAAATCCCATGTAACACAAGAGGGCAAAGTCAATAATAACAAGTGATAAATAAAATTGTATATACATGTATATAACTGCTATGGTATTTATTATAATTTCATAATTTTTTATATTTATATATTATTTTCACATCTCTTCCCATCTGAACAAAATTAAATAGAAATAAAATTGAAAAAATGACTATTAATAACGACCTGCTAACCACATCATTGATGGCCACCAACATATCAGCTTTCATTCTTTAATTTCGTTCTCCTCGTTCGACAGTGATTATATTCTCAGTTGCTTTATATATGCTCACAAGTTCCGCATATTCTACTATCACTATTATTATTATTATTTGAGGGTCCAACACTAACACACACACACACACACACACACACACCTATCTTTAATTATTTTTCTTCATCTCTACTCCTCTTATCTCTAACATGCATGGCAATTTATTATTGAATCTTTGATTTTTCGATGTCGGAACGATTTGTTTTAACTTTGAATACAAGTCTGGTTGGGGACGTCGATGTACGTAAGAAGAAACGAAACACACAAAGATTTGATTGGTTAAATTTAGGTGAGCTTGACTGGGAGAGTTGGTTACTTAGAAGAGTTACGTTGGAGATTTTAAGTGTTATAACCCTATTTGCTTCCGATGATTGTTTTGGTACGTAACTCATAAAAAAATTCCTTATTTATCAAGAATTAATCTTCTTGTTTTTTGTTGGCCCGTTAATTGTTTATATGGATATTTAAAGAGATGTATGCTGATGAGGATGATGATTAGAGATCGAGAAAAATGAGACTCACCTAGCCCACCTGACACTTGCATGTTTTTTATGGTTTATTCAGCTCGACCACGCAATCGTTGGACAAGTACCTCTCTCTCTCTCTCTCTCTCTCTCTCTCTATATATATATATATATTCATTAACATGGTTCCCCCTTTTCTTATTTTTTAAGTAATTTGCTGGAGGGGAGAGATATATTGTGCTTGTTTGGAAAAATTTGCTTATTCCTCAAAATCATGTTTAACAATGTTTTTCTATAAAATGAGATAATCTCCTTCACATATTTACCTCAACTTGCGTAAAAGCACTTCTTTCCCAAATGGATTCTCTGAATCTGTAAACCGACACCATTTAATTTTTGTAGGCCTTGAACTTGAGAGCAGCAGGCATTAGACCATTTGGTGTCAGAAGATTCTTATATGCCTTTCGAAAAGTATCGTGGCACATGCGAGTGTTCATTTTCTTTTACACAAGAGTTTGAATCTTCCCTGTTTGTTCGAGATATATATATGTATATATTTATAAATCTTGGACCATCCATCAGATTCTTTTACATGTCTAGGGGCATTCCATTTATTATAGCCCACAAAATGGATCACAGGAAGTGAGAAGGCTAAGAAGGGAAATAGATGGTCCAGGGGCAAAAGCAGGGGACATAATGAAATATTAGAAAACGAATCTCATGTTTATATATTGTTGCCTTATTGCCTGCTGTTACTTGAAACAACACACAGTATTGCTCACAACTTTCCCTCACATCATCAAACAAAACCTACGCCTTGTGCTGTTTCCTTTTCCCACTTTCATCAATATTATCAAATCCAACATCTACGTCATCATTCCAGTATAAATATATTCTCGTAATTCCAAATGGATAATTTTTTATATTTATTCCGATCCAAAACAAGTCCAAAGGATTCATCACGCACGAGTATTATATATTTATTTATATTAGGTCTTTTAAAAGTTGTCATGTGCATGCTATTACACATTTGATATAATAAGAGAATTCCCTCCCTATTTCTCGTCTGTGCAATTTGCTGTCACTCGTTGATCTTATACACACACAAACATTAAGAATGACCCTGTTTTGAGAATGATTATGGGGAGTCAATCGTACGTTTAATAGTGTTTTTCCTTAAAACGAGATAATCTCATTCACATATTTACCTTGACTTGTGTAAAAGTACTTCTTTACCACGTTCACAAACGGACCAATATTATTTGGTGGTGAAGAGTATGTAGCCAGCCTGATACTCTGACTCAAATTATACAGGACTCTACTTTTTTTTTTAAAAAAAAATTATTCTACGTGCTTGGTGAATTATTCTTTTACAAGGCATATTTAAATGAGGGTGATATTAGAAAATTTTAATGGGGAATTATTATCTCTTCTAAACATTGTTTTGTAACACCTCCTGTTTTTCATAGGAGGAATGGGTAGCTAATTTGGGTATGTTAAGACTTTTAACTGAGATTTTTATATTTTACCATGAAATTCATTCTCCAACTAAGGGCCCGTTTAGATAAAAGAATTGATGGGAATGGGGAAGAGTGGAAGAAAATGGAAAGGAATAGAAAGGAAAATTTTTTTTACGTATAAAAAAATGATTTGATAAGAAATGCATTGGATGAAATTCAGCTCAAGCCTCAAAACTTATATATATTAATTTGTCATCAACAACTATTAATTATGGTTTTCATATGTGTTTGTATGGTATGTGTGGGTTCTGGTTATTGCTGGTTGAAGTACTAAACACCAACAATGTAACCAGTCAGAAAAGGCTAATTAGATCTGAATCGTCCAAATCTAATTTAGGTAATTCAGATTAAATTTTTTAAAGTCTATATTTTTTAAGAAAAATAATTCTAGTGGATATAATATCTAAAATAAAAATAATCTCTTAATTATTATTTTTCCAAAAGTAATTTTTTTATTTAAGAAAACAACATTTAAAAAAAAATTAAATCTGAACGATCTAAATCTGATTAGTTCTTCCACCTAAACATATGGTACCCAGGTCCACTAAAGAATGCAGGATTTGAAATCCACAACGTGACTGGCAGGTCACAAGAAAATCCAAATTGTGTGAGGGTTTGAATAATAACTAGTTGGGTGATGCTAATCAAAAGTAATGAGCACATCCAATGCATTAAATCTAGGCTATTTAGATTTGATTTAAACTATTCATATTTATTTTTATTTGTATGAAGAAACTTATTTTAGTAGGTATAAAATATAAAATAAAATTCATATGTTAATCACCCTATTTTTAAATAATATCTTTTATAAAAAAATTGTTAGTTTATTAAGAAAATCATATCTAGACCGTCCAGAATTAAATTTGGATAATCAAGATCTAATGGATTGACGAAGTTTATTAATTTGACGGGCACTCTAGCCAGGTCGGTGTGAATATTGCTTTTGGAGTAGCAATTAATGTGTAGCTAATATGATCCTTATAACACAATATCTCAACATCCATATAATTTTTTAGTATATTTTAGTGAAATCCAATAAAGATTTCAACGTTTAAATCCGTGAACCATCTACATACATTCAGAGTCAACAAAAGAACGTTATAATATAATATTTTAAATCTCAGAAAAACAATTTT
Source organism: Vachellia pachyceras (assembly GCA_025593235.1). Lineage (NCBI taxonomy): Eukaryota > Viridiplantae > Streptophyta > Magnoliopsida > Fabales > Fabaceae > Vachellia > Vachellia pachyceras. The sequence continues at coordinate 30,417 of JANTPZ010000293.1, read as the reverse complement.
TAATGAAAAACTTTAAATAATGGAATAAATAAAACAATGGGCCTTTTAATAATTGTCATGGGGTGAGTTCTTCCCCATCCCATCGAAGAGGAGACACATACACTTAAACAAGCCGTGAACAAGTGGGGTTGATTATTTAATTAATGATTGGTGAAGAGGCAGTGAGATGAATGGGTTTGGATTCAGATTGGTGTGTTTCACAATTCACGGTGTACCCATCTAAAAAATACGGTAAAAAAGTATTTTTACACAAATCAAAGTAAATATGTGAATGAGATTATCTCAATTAAAGAAAAAACACTGTTGAACGTGCGTTTAACGGTAAACAAATCCGGTCAGACATAGCCATCCGGTGGGCAAGTCCCCCGCTTGTGCTGGAAGTGGCGGCCAGCTCATCACATTCAGGCCCCCCAGTTTTCATATTCCCCTCTCTCTCTCTCTTCCACCACTCCTTCCCTATCTCTACCTATTTTCCAACGTGTTTTCATAAAAGGCATTTTGTAAGTTTTAGGATGATAAGAGGATTAGAAATGCTCTCTCATTATAAAAAGCAACCCAGCGACTGCGAGTGAATCATTCATTCATTTCATAATTCATATTCTTCCTCTCCTGTTCCACACTTTGTATTGTTGTACCACATCTCACTTGTTCATCCTCCTACCAATCTCTCCCTCTCTCTCACTCACTGCCAATGAACTACGGCAGGCTCCAACCCTCCCGCCCCTCCGATGACCCCATTCCTCCCACTACCTCAACCCGCAGCAAAATGAAACTCATTTTCCTCTCAGCACTCGCTCTTGTCTTGATCGTCGCTTCCGCCATCTCAGCCGTCCTTCTTGTCGGCATCCGATCCCACTCTTCTTCCCCGCCCCAGTCCGGCATCGTCGGCAATCCTACTCAGGCTATTTCAAGCACCTGCGGCAGAACTCTGTTCCCTTTCCTCTGCGTTAAGTCCCTCCTTGATTTCCCTGGTTCTACCGCCGCGTCGGAGCCGGACCTCGTCCGCATTTCTCTCAACATGACATTTCAGCACCTGAGCAAAGCCCTCTATTCCTCCACCGCCATCTCCAACGTCCAGATGGATCTGCGCGAACGCTCCGCATATGAGGACTGCCTCGAGCTCCTCGAGGATTCGGTCGACACTCTCTTGCGCTCCCTTACCTCTGGAGTCGCCGGCGGCTCCACCGACGATGTGCTGACGTGGCTTAGCGCCGCACTCACGAATCAAGACACGTGCAGCGAGGGGTTCGAGGACACGAGCGGGACCGTGAAGGATCAGATGGCAAGTAACTTGAAGGACTTGTCTGAGCTCATCAGCAACTGTCTGGCGATATACTCCGGGAGCGATGCCGGAAACGATTTCTCAGGGGTTCCCATACAGAACAGGAGAAGGTTAATGGGAGACAATGACAATGGCGATATGGTGCCAGGCGAATTCCCGACCTGGTTGAGCAAAACAGACAGAAGATTGTTGGCGACGCCGGCACCGGCGATTCAAGCCGATATAGTGGTGTCGAAGGACGGGAGCGGAACCGTCAAGACCATCGCGGAGGCGATAAAGAAAGTGCCCGAGCACAGCAGTCGGCGGATTATTGTGTACGTGAAGGCAGGAAGGTAAATAGAATGATAATTCAGTGGGCTTTTCGTAATTAAACGATTCGTTTTTAGAGGAAAAAAAGAAGCAAAAAAGTGTGATCATTGCTCATTTAACTTTCAAGATAACTAACCAAAACGATCATTACCTTGCAGGGAAAATATTTTGTGATCATATGAGTGAGTGGCTCATTTCAAATTTCAATCAGCAATTGATTGTCAATTAGTTAATAATCATCATGCATAATCACCCTGAATACTTAATTATTATTTTCCTCATTCTGGTACACCTTTCTACGACACCGTTTTGAAATGAAAGTAGTAATCTATGTGCAAATATAGGATTATATGGATATTGGTAAGAGTATACAATGATATGTATAATGAAGTGGGCAAGTGTACGCAATGTTTGAGCTTTTCTCTGTGGTGTTGATGAGATTGCCATAAATGAGAACCAGTGTTTGTGGGTGGTATGAAAATGGTGTTAGGTACGAAGAGGAAAATTTGAAGGTTGGGAGGAAGAAAACGAATGTGATGTTCGTAGGTGACGGGAAGGGCAAGACCGTCATCACCGGCGGCAAAAATTTTGCTCAAGGCACCACCACCTTCCACACTGCTTCCTTCGGTGAGTCCCCTCCTCCTTTACTTTTTTTTTTTTTACCTCTTTTACTCCCTAGATTGCTTTATGATATTATTTTAAACCCAGGTGCAGAAAAAATTACTGTAAAACCTCTGGAGATAGTGAAAGGATTAGATTAATTGTGAATACGAAAAGATATTCTCACTCGATCTCCCCTCCTCTATTCATCTCTCTCGTATTTCAATTCAAATAATCAAGGGTAGGGATATATTTTCATCTAACCTAGGTCAAATGGAAATCTAACTCAACTTGATGATAAATTTTTTCTGTTTTGTAAAACTGGAGGGAAGCCATTTTCCATGTCTAAGTGGTAACTAAATGGTTGTAAGCAGTAGAAAATTAGGATTTTCCTTTTCCATTCCCCAATTTTCCTTGAACCAAATGGGTCCTAAGATACCCCACGACCTATGATCTCCTTCCATGTGTAATCCCTCTTCACGCGCTTTAGCATTTGGACTTCCCCATCACATAAAACATTGTATCCTTCCCTCCTCATCCACATATCTGTTTCTTTCACTTTGTATCGAAAAAACCAAATGTATCTCTTTCACTTTCGGCTCCTATGCTACTTCCTTGTATGTTTCATGATGCATTGTATTATGTTTAAAGTATTGTCCTTTTCACTTCAACATCTTATAAGAGCATAGAACTTCCCAACTAATTAATTAACCAAACTCCTCTAGTAATGATTTTTATATTGAGGGGTGATTTTTATATTTTACAAGAATTAAGCTGATTTCAATGAGAGTACTCATGGGTGCATGGTATAATGTCGTCTTCGTCTTATAATGATAGCCAATTTAACTTGAGAGCAAAACGTATGGCCAAGCTTTCCCTAAATTAATAGTAGCTAGAAGCCATTATACATTATTGGTGGTGGGGTTGTGCCATCACGCACATGCCTTAGTTCATTAACAATGCCTTATTCATTATTGTCTCTAACGAACCGAAATTTCCGGCACGAACCGGGTTTTATACTAAGCTACTAAATTTTTGTTTACCCATTACTCGAAAGCTCTTGTTAACTGATTTATTAATGGTGTTGCAGCTGCTTCTGGGGCTGGTTTTATTGCCAAGGATATAACATTCGAGAACTATGCCGGGCCCGAGAAGCACCAAGCGGTGGCGATTCGTGTCGGAGCCGACCATGCGGTGGTGTACCGATGCAACATCATCGGATACCAAGACACATGTTATGTTCACTCCAATCGTCAATTCTTCAGGGAATGTGACATTTACGGAACCATTGACTTCATCTTTGGCAACGCCGCTGTGGTCTTCCAGAACTGTAACCTCATATCTCGAAAGCCCATGGCCCAACAGAAGAACACCATCACAGCCCAAAATCGAAAAGACCCGAATCAGAACACGGGTATTTCCATCCACAATTGTCGGATCCAAGCCTCTTCAGATCTGGAGGCGGCCAAGGCAAGCATCCCAACCTATCTTGGGCGTCCCTGGAAGATTTACTCTAGAACCGTTTACATGCTATCCTACATGGGCGATCACATCCATCCACATGGATGGTTGGAGTGGAATGCCACATCACCGGTGGACAAATTGTATTATGGAGAGTACATGAACAGCGGGCCAGGTGCAGCTGTTGGAGGCCGGGTCAAATGGCCCGGATATCGGGTTATCACGTCGACGGTGGAGGCAAGTAGGTTCACGGTGGCCCAATTCATATCGGGGGCATCTTGGTTGCCGTCGACAGGGGTGGCATTTGTCGGAGGACTATCTAACTAAATGAATTCAATTTCGATCAAATTATGGGCCTGATTAGCATTATCAAATCCCTATGTATTTATTTTTATGGGGTTTTTACGATGTAATTGTTCCAAAATATAGGTTTTCCCTGGTCTCAATTTTTTTGTTTTCACAAATGTTGTACTAAAATTATATAAAGTTGTAAACGACAATAGTTGGTTTTATAGTAATTGTCATATGTGGGGTACTGGTTGGAATTGGCTTGGAGTAAGAGGTGGATAAAGTTGACCATAAATCTAGAAGAGTCTTGTACTGACAGCATTCATGAAGACTCAAGTTTGGGTGAATGTATAAAATGCCTTTTAAATTAGACATGATAATAACGAAGTCCGACTGCGTCTGTTAACCAAATAAATATATATAGAGTCTCGTTGATTCACAGGAGATTAAATTGTGGACTCCCTTCAACTTTATTCATCCAAATCCAAAGCAGCAAACAAGTGAGAAGGTGATAACGATATTACAAGAACAAGTCCCCCACTATCATTATGGTCTGTATACTATTTTATATTTTCATGTTTCAAAGACACAACACACAAACATATGGTGATATACTTGATTATGCAACATCATATACTAGAACGGTAGTAAAATACGTATAAGCACGGTGCGTAAGTATTTTACTCAATGGGCTAGCTCATCTAAATGGCTATCCAACAGCTCTGATACAATATCAAGAAAAGCATCTTCACTTGATCCAGGAAGGGCAGCTTCCTCCGCTTTCTCAACAACCTGCTCAATCACAGATTTCTTCTTCAGTGTTTCTCTGGACATGATGCTTCCGATGCTGAAAGGAGTGAGTCCTCTCTCACAACCTTTCTTCAGAAGCATAGTAGATATGCGAAAGATACGGGCACATTTGGCAGGAAGATCCCATCCATGGAACTTCAGAAGCTTTATATCTGCTTCGGCATCCAGAGATTTTATGTAGTCAATGGTGTCTGCAGAGTAAGGTTCTTGAGCTTGTGGCCAGTACAACCAGTCAAATGTGCAGTCTTCAAACTACAAGAGAAAGAAAAGAAGCAAAGCAACATGAAGCAACGCAAGATGCATGAGGAAATATAAATTAGCAGCAGCAGCAGCAGAAACAACAACAACAGAGATAGAATAGCATTCGGATAGTATGAAGAAAATGTAAAGCGATAACCACCTGACACTGAAGGGCACAAATCTGGATGTTATTGTGGTTCTAGCAGTTATACTTGACATAAACAGGCAGGGGTCTGAAATTATACAGAAATGACTAACATCGGCTTAAAATAATTGTTACAATTGGCGGAGCAGCCAACAAAGAAAAACTTCAAAACTTTATCACCACAAATAATGATAGAAATACAAAACATAAGCTTCACCAAGTTTGGATAGTAGTAGTGGACTTACGCTCTCAGGCAAGCAATAGCCATGATCAATTGGAATAAGCACTATTCTACCATCTTCACCATCCTTGCCAACCAAAATGTTTCCAGCATGCCTATCTGCATTTGCCAATCTGATATCCAACACTGAGATCTTGTGAACATCCTCTACTGGAAATGCAAGAGGGCCCATATCCTCACAGCTTCCAATATTCTTCATAAACATCTGAAGTGACCCTATTTTTATATCACCTGGATCAGACTTACATTCCCTGGGACGATGGAATCCTTTATGCAAACATTTCACCATCACAGTTGGAGGAACCCCAGCAAATCCCTCCTCCTCATTATTACTACAAGTGCGAGGCCCGTTCCTGGGATGATCCAAAATGTATGCTGCAACTTCTCTCAATGCCCCCTGTCCTACTCGTGTGCCTTTCTTCAAGCCTTCTCCATTCACAGAGACTGGAAGTCCTCGAGGATTATTAACAGCCGTTGGCTCCTCATCAATAGGCTTGAAAACAGAAACATACTTTGAGCCAGATGAGTCTTGCATGAGATAAGCACCTCCAGATCCCTCTGATGATCGAATTGGTTTATAACCCCTCTCCAACCCCTGTGAAGTAACTTTAATAAGCTTCCAAATCACCTGTGGAACTTTGATCTTAGGGTTAACAATAATTGGCTCCAAAAGAAAATCTCTCACCAACCGCTTCCTCTCCAGGATGTTATTGGTCACAAACAGTGGGCCCAATTGTTCATCGCCTAAATCTACCACCTTATCATCAGTGTATGATGCCTCAATTGACAATTCAAAATCCTTCTCAACTGCTTTGGTCCTCACTTTGGCAGACCTTCTCACCAACAAATGAATTACAGCATCATCATCCTTACAGATATCCTCGATGAGTCTCTGGTCTTCAAGTGCCTCACCATCACATATCAGTTCTTGATCCTTGAGGTTTACAAATCCTTTGCCCTTCCTTTCAATCTGCTGCTTTACATAACCCACATCTCTATTCTTCTCCACATAAAACTTAAACTCTTTTCCACATACAGTCCTAACAGTAATAGCTTGAATATCAGAGAGCCTTAGCAACAAGTTCAGTACATTCCCGTCAGTTACCCCATAATCGCGAACACAAGAATTGTTCCTAGCCAATTCCCTCCCCTCAAAAACCAGTTTCTGTTTCTTTACAAAGAAGCCTCTAAAGGTCTGAATTCTCAGCTTCACTGAGGCAATTGATTCTGTCTCCATAATACGCATGGGAATTACAGATCCACCAACAGTTAGGTAAATTAAAATCGAGTCCCTCATTTGAGGACCACAGAAGCTGGTAAATCTACCAGGGGAGTTAAAAGATTTTTCATATGCTGGACTGAGTGCCACGCTAGCCATTGTCTACCCAAAAGGTTCAAAACCTTGCTGGCTAAAAAATGAACAAGCAATGAACCTTAAAACCGGTAATGGAATACAAGTGTTATATTTGACAAACCCATTTGGTAAGGAAATACAGAATAGGCAACCTTAAACCTTTCTCTTCCTCTAGCTCTATTCTTGACACTAATCCAGCAAAAGCAGCCAAAGCAAACTAAACAGTAAACAAAGAGTTTACGCGCTAAACACGTTATATAGTCTTCTTCCAATAGTCAGAGATCTTAGCTAAATGAAATGTTTCAAGGACGCCCAGAAGAGTTAAGATCACCTGAATCCTCGAAGTGATATATCAAAACTACTTACATTTCTACTACAAACTTGAATCACCCTGTTTTAGCTACGTTGCTGGGAATATTATAGCTATTTAGAAAGAAAAAAAGACCAAACTATCTAATAAACCTGCAAAAAGGGGAAAAACTAATTAGAGTTCAGTCAAATAACAAGGAATCTATGAGAATAGGGGGAAAGTAAAATAGATACGTGATAACGAGTGACATAAAAAGAAAAACATAAAAATAATTCAGTTAACCCTATGAATATCTACCTTCGATAAACTTCAAATTGTCTCCAGTAACTTAAAAAGAAAATAAGAAGAGATTTGTTCTTCCAAATTATTATGCATGATTTTGGGGGCAAAAAAACTGAGCAGCGTGATCGAAATACATTAAGCAATGGATTTCATCTCAGCTGAGCGCTTTGTTCCCCGAGTCAAAACTCACTGTCACAGCATCCATGCAAGAGCTGGAACAGCTAGAAACAGAAATTTCAGATATCTACAAACAAATGTTTATAAAATCCAAAGGATATCCGGAAATGGGAAATAGATAAGAAGAATAATGAAATTCGTTTCTCGCGATTCAAGGCAAGCGAAAAAACATTTTGAAAATTTTCTCCCCTATCTCGGTGAAGGCAAACAATCTAAACTGAGGAATGAGACAATCTATAAAACGAATCTTGCTGAGAGACCGACCAACTTACACAGAGAAGCCAAATCGAAGAAAATCAGGTAGGATAAAGATGATACGAGATACTTGAAAAATGTAGCTCCATTCTCCTTGTCGTGTGTATTTCCTTCGTCTTATTCACCGGACGAATCGAAAATACTACTTTCTCTTTTTGGTTTTCCCGGAAAGAGAGAGAGAAGGATGGGAAATGGAGTATCAGAGTGCAATGTGGGACGGGGCTATTTTTAAGGACGTCCTTGAGACGTGACGCCGAGCTCAGGGGCAGACTACTAACGACGTGAGAGAGGACGTTACTACTGTGTGTCTGTGTTGCACATTTTCGGGTTTTCAAAATGTTTTAGGCAAATGCTTGTTGGGGCATGCATGCTCCTATGATTTTTGAAAATGGCCCCTCGGCTTTGGGGTATTTGTATGTGAAACCCTTCATTCAATTCTTCGACATTATTGTATTTTTTAAAAAATTAAAATGTATTCATTCGCCGTTCAAAAAAAGAATGTATCCATTAAAAAAAATATTATGCGGTGGGATTCAAGGTTTAGAGATTGGATTTCTTAAATCCAAAATTCAAAAATTTGCATTCTGGTGGCTGAGAATTTATTATATCTTTCCCATTATTTTCAACATTTTCTAGGTGTACAATGCACAATATCTTGAGAGCAGAAAAATGCATTACTTTTTAAAAAATAAAAATATTTATTTAATTTTGAATTTTGATTTTTGAGAGCAGAAGTGGTCTGCTAAAAAACAAAGGAGAAGTGGTCGTAAACGGGCGTTGGATTAAAGGGGAACGGAGTTACTTTTGGAGGATTTTGGGGTCAAGTCATGTTTTGAATAAATTTTAAACTTGAGCTCCAAGTCTGTTCAAAGTTCAAACGCAATCACGCGTACTATAGACCAATAGATTCTTGCCACGTCTGAAACCTCCGTAATATTCACCCAAACTTGCTGGGTTTCGTTGTGGCTGTCTTCGAGGCCTTGTTGGTTATTGGTTCTTTATCACCCATCAAAATAAATATATAAATTATGATAAATGCTTGTTACTGTAGCTTTACAAAATCACCTTCACATAATTTATATAAAATTTTTATCATTTATCTATCTTATAGATCATTATCTCGTTGAAAAAACAGATTCCACTATTTATCCAAACAGGCCTAGTATGCTCTTTTAGATTCTTAAATTGTCAATGCTATAATGTGTTTGTTTGGGAACTTCGTTCCCCCAACAGTGTACTAAGTCAAAACAAAACCATATCAAAATAAATAAAAATTATCTCGAAATCCATAAAAATCATCTTGAAATTCGTAAAATCATTTAAAAATTGATAAACTTATTGTTTCAACGGAGTTCCCAAACACATATATGATATGATTTGTTTGGCCTCTTTGCAAAGCATCAAACACGCTTATGGCAGACCCGACGAGTGAATTTTTTTCCTTTTCTATAAAAGGTTAAAAGGGTTAAAATGTAAATTTGCCATGAAAGTTTCCTTTGAGAAATAATGATGTCCTGCAATTTTTTTAAGAGTGATATCACTCCTACAAATTTTTAAATGGAGTAATGTTACCCCTCACTATTAAAAATATTAACTGTCATTTTATTTTTTAATAATCAACGTTAATTTTTTAATTGAACAAGTAAGATTACTTCATTATAAAACTTTTAAGTAACATTGATTCAATCATATTTTTTAATTTGGAAGTATCTATAAGTCACATTAATTTTGTTTGGCGGTTTTAATGATAATTTTTGCTCTTTCAAAACAAATTCCAGTCTCATAATGCTCTTATAAAAGAGGTGGTTTCTAATGGTAATTATCAGTTTTCTATCATCAACGGAAGTTGATCTTGTTAGTAGATAAATTATAAGTATCTTTATAAGAGTTTTCTGATAAAAAATAAAATCCCAATGCAAATAACTTTGAGAAATTTTTAAAGATGACGTTGGCACCGATGCTTTTAACTTTGATGTGGCAATAAATAGCTTATTTTAGGTCGTTAATACCAATATAAATCAGCGGCTAATCGTAGAGGCTAGCTAGGAAAATGATTTTAATTAATTCTTCATAATTTAATTTATTCCAACGAGTATATATATGAACAACCTAATCTTCTTCTGATCTGCTTTAAAACAACTTAGGTCATGTTTGGTAAGAAAAAAAAAGAAGTTGGTTCCATGAAAAAGAAAATGGGAGAGAAAATTCATTTTTTTTTTAAAATGTTTGGTAATAATGATCAAACTTTGTGCTTTCACCAACTTATAGAACAAGGTGTCCCATGGCTTAGGGCATCAAATCTCTTCTATTGTATCTTAATTATCGATTATCATAATTATTTTATTACCCTTTTGAGATTCGAACCCTAGTATACTTTTTATAAGCAACAAATATCAAATCAATAAAATAAGTTGTTGGTTAAAATTTGTTCAAAGCCTTAAATATGTTAGAGATGTAATTTTTTAGACAATATCCTCATTATATATATATATATATCATACAGCCTAATGCTTCCCCCCCCCCCAATGCAGCAAAACACTATTACTTCTCTTTCTGGGTCGGTTCCTTTAATTAATTTAATTATCTGTAAAACTGTGTTAATGTGTCTAAAATTTCTCTTTTTATTATGTCTATTGGAAAGAACACCCTTAATGGAAAAACCTCTTAATAAGTGTAATGAAAAGAAATGATTTATGAAAAGATTATAAATTTAGAAAATAATCATGATCCACATAAACTTTTTTTTTGTTAAATCTTGCATGCAGACCAAAGGTAGTATTAAGTTTATGCATAGATAGAGTGTGCTTACTCCAAAAATTTTATGGGAAAAGCACCAAACAGCAAACCTTGGATCACTAATTATTTGCTTCACCTTGGATCCCTACTCCTTTCTCATTCCGTGAATCAATTATATATTTATGCCTTGCATTCCAAGGATTGGATCGTTCAACTTGAGTTTAAAAGTTTATTAAATATTGATAGTCTTAATCTACTCTGTAATCTGTTAAACATGGTTTATACTAAAATAATATGTATGGTAAGCATTGGTCTGATTTTCTTTAAAGAATAGTTAGATTTTCTTACTTGTGTGACCATACTGCACATTTTGTTTCCTCTGTTGTGGTTTACACATTTTTTGTTAAAAAATATATTATATCTTATCTTTAATATAAAGTATAGTTTAATAAACAATAAACAAGATCTTATATTGAAGATTAGAAATAATGTAAATTTTGTTATCAACTTCTACTAATATTCAAGTAATTTCAGTAGGCCATGCAATTCAAAATTCTGATATTTAAAAAACATTCAAATAAGCTCGTACCGTTTAACAAAATAAATTTAAATCGCACGTTATTTTATTATCGTTTTCTTTTGTTTATATAAATAACCTATATTCATAAGATTAGGATAATAGAGTTATTCACGTCAGCAAAACAAGATTTTAGCAACCATTAATCAATTTTTTTTCAAAACAAAGATCAACTGGTGTTGCTATGAATAGTCTTCCTCTGAACTGTTTTCCATTTAAAACAAGATCCATTCTCAACAATCGGTTTCTCATGATATTGCTCAAAGTTTCACAGAATAATCAAATAATTAGTGGTTTGCTAGTTGATGATGATTGTCATCTCAAAGACTCTCAAGGATCAGGTTAACTCACGTGGCAAAATAAGCTTGATTACTACTAACATGAAGAAGGGACATAGAGGCAGCCAGGCTCCCAAAAATTTGGATCTTGCATGCTGAAATATGTTTTTGTGTGATTTAGGGACCAGCAACTTTTCATTAGTTCATGAACAGAATTCAACTTTATCGCACCCCAAAAAAATTAGTACAGTACATTCACCATTCTAGCTAAAATTTTCCCTTTTTTACTACATTCAATTATCAGATTCTAGGATCCACAATTCCTTGCTTAGAAAAGTCAAAAAAATAAATAAATAAAGATTTCAAAACCTCTGCTTCCTTTCTGGAAAATATTTTGGTGTGCCTCCCTCTTACACAACAGAATGAGAAACCAAACTCATGATCACATTGAAGACAGGGTTAGGCAGAAGTTTTTTCGTGCAGCTATGTGTCCATGGAAGTGAGTGTGTGATCTGGCAAGAAACGTATGGGACAGGATCAACCTCAACCCTGCCTCACCAAATAGAGTTTAGTTGGAGCAGGGGCAGTTATCAGAGACTCTCAAGGAGGCAATGTTCTGCAGTACAAGTCCAATTATCGGACATAAAAGAGTAAGACTGAATCACAAACTTGTGATTAAGCTCATTATAACTGACAACTAGCTATACAATTGACATTTCAGACTCCAATAGGTAAGCGAATTCCATGGATAATCATTGCCCTGGAGAGGATTCTAATTGGAAGATCCTTGCATAGATTGCGTTCCCTGAAAGTAAAGAGAAGCCCAATACTCACTTGTATAGATATATCCTACCTTTATCTTTCTAGACTCTCTGAAAATGGAGGGAATCTATATACATGATACTGGGGTTTAAGAAAGGGAACAGACCCATCAACGAAAGGATCCGGTTATTTCCTCTGGAATATTCTCGCCGTCACTAAGATAAGAATTCATTCAGGATTGCTTGGTTTTGGACAATGATTTGACTGTTTGAATGTTCGCTTTACTGGTTGTGAACAATCAAGACAGACCAGGTAGCTTATCAGGCAAAAGGAAAATATAAGCCCAACTCTTGCCCATAAAAACTTCACAAACCATACTTTATTTTCCTCTTGCAATAGAATCAATATAATCTATGCTGCCCCGCCAACATTAAACAGCATTGCGAGATACAGAAAAGTTATCTTACAGATTCCTCTGAATAAAGTCCCAGATCCTTTCCTCCATATATAGTCGATCTCCATGCCGTCGTGGCATGTGACGCTCATCGGGGAAAATTAAAAGCTCATATGGTTTTCTAGCGGCCACAAGGGCATTGATAAGCCTTGCAGTGTGCCTAAAATGGACATTCTCATCAATCATTCCATGTACAAGCAGTAAGCAGCCTTTCATCTTGTGCACATGGTGCATCACAGAACTGCTTTCATAGGTAGATCCGTTCTCAGATGGTAATCCCATGAATTTTTCTGTGTAGAATGTGTCATAACCGTCCCATGATGTAACAGGGGCACCAGCCACAGCGCACTTGAATATATCTGAATATTTCGCAAGTGTCATGGCAGAAAGATATCCACCATAGCTCCAACCATATAACCCGATGTGGCCAACTTTAGCGAGTCCTTGTTTGATGAGCCACTCAGCTCCAGTAACCTGATCATCAGCATCAGTTTGACCAAGATTGTGTTTTGCATGACTTTCAAACTTCAGCCCCCTTCTAACAGTACCTCTATTATCTAACTGTAAGCAGGAAAGGCAATACTCAATTAGAAAGTGAGGAGGCAAAAGTATGTTTTTTCATACAGGATAGACAAGAATAATGTGTGATTGAATATATTTCTTCATATTATAGAAGTTCCATGATGTTTAGATCTGTCAACAGTTTCAATGTATTACTATTAGATCAGTTCCGTATTTCGATCATGTTAACCACCAAGCTTCTCATGCAGATATAAGGCAAGCACTCCAGTGCACCCAATTCAACCTTGTCTTCATAACTCGGGGTATGATGGTTAGAAGAAAATGAAGCGCAACTAAATATTGTACAAGCTCCTTCATACTGTTGCGTTTGGATAATATGAAGCAAGAAACAAAAGCATTTAGAAGCAACCATAAAGCCAGACCAAAAACAAATTCAGGTATGAAGAGGGTTTCATGACTAGTACTAAAGCCCCTTCGGAAAGTCTACGGTGCGAGGGGATTAGTCATTGCTACTGGCGGTGGATACTCTATACTTAAAAAAAATTCAGGTACTGACCTTCCAAACTAAGATGCCTTGATTTCGCAAATATTGTGCTCTCATGTCAATTGTATGAACCTAAGAATTACAAACAAGTTGCAAACTAGGACCACCATATACATTGATCATGGTTTTGTAAGGTGGAGGCCCAAATCTTGATAAATCAGGTTTATATAGAACCCCAAACAAAAGAGTACCATCTTTAGCCTCTAGTTCAACTATCTCTGGTGTCTCAAGCTGAAGCTGTTTGAATCTTGGAACTGTAAATTGCTGCTCAAACAAAGGCTCGATCAGACTTCCATCTTTTAATGAGCAAAGTAACACCCTAGGAGGAGAATCAAGGGACTCATGGATATCAATAAACCTTTGCATATGATGATCGATGACCACAAAGTGCTTCCCCTTGCTTCGGGTAAGTCTGACAGGGGTATGCAGCGGTTGACCTCCATCCCTGAGCAGTTTAGCACAATATAAGTTGGATTCCATTGGTCCATCTAAGGTCCCAGTGAAATATATTAGACCTGTAGCCTCATTCACTCCAGCAATTTGGTGAACCATCCATTCACCTTCAGTGATTGGTCCCAAACAAGTCCCATTTACATCATGAAGATAAAGATGCCTAAATCCTGTTTTCTCACTAGCCCAGATAAATCCCCCAGAAAACTTGGCAACTCCTTTATCAAGAGGTGTGAAACAGTCATGTAAATTGATCCATGTCTTGCTTTCTTCTACTAATAGAGTTTTCCTTTGACTATTTATAATATCAAATTTAGGATCTTGATTTTGGTGTGGTGCCTGTTCAATACCTGAGCAGTAAGAATGTTTCCGTGCATCCAATTGACTCTCGCCAAGTATTCTTCCTCATTGCTATGCTGATCCATTCCCCCACATTGAAGATCCATCCAAGTAGTAGAACCTCCAGCTACTGAAACAACCCCAAGGCGAACTTTTGCATTTGAAGCTCCAGCAAAAGGATAAGGATGGTCTTCCTGTGCCTCTAAGCCAACTGAGATTTTACCTTGATGTATAATTCTAAAAAGTGGTATTCCAGAATAATCAACTTCAGTGAAAGCAATATATTTACTATCCGGTGACCACCAAAATCCAGTTTTCCTATCCATCTCTTCCTGCAATTAGTAAACTATAAAACATGAGGAATATGCTAATTATGCTCACAATGTCAAAGGAAAAACGCATAAATTTCAGAATCTAGTTATAATCTATCTGGCACAGTCCAAAATGTGGAAGGACTACTAGGAAGACTATGTCCCCCAATAATAATTCACAGATGTGGGCAAAGAAGGTACAATTCTAAGTGAAATCTCACCTGAGCGATATATTCAGCGAGGCCATGAGTCTGCAACACGAAAAGGAATGTCATATTTCCAAAGGAAAAAAAAATGTCTGAAAGCAGCAAAGTTAATATCCCAGATATGAAACTAATATTCATACTCAATAGTATAATCAGATAAATGTTCAAAAAGTACTAGGAGCATTTAAACTCTTTGAACTTCTCATCTTATTCTAATTGTATTTTCAAAACTAAATATGGGGGAGAAAAACAGCCACAGAAGCCTAAAAGAGATTGTTCCATGTGGTGCATGGCAAGTTAATCAACTATCCATTGACAAACTTCCATGATCCAGGCCAAAGAAAACAAGAAAAAGATTAACCGATATTATCCACCAGAGTGCTCAGTAAAAGAATACAAAATACTTACAGCAGCTGATTTGAAGTAGCAGTGATTTAGGATAGCATTATTATTCATTAGGTTTTAGTTAGAAATGTTAGTTTAGATTAATCAGATTTATAGAATACTGAGGGAATTGATTCATTATTTCCCTTTCATAGGACTTGCTCATGGTGACTTTCCAAATAACACAAAAAGGGTACTGAAATTCAGAAAAAACTTCTGGAACTCACCAAACCACTTTCCTTGGCACCATGCGTCAACTGCTTGAGTTCATTACTTAACATATCCAAAGCATGCAACTCAGAATCTCTTGCATAAGCAAGCATCAATCCATCGGGGGATAGATGTGGATCAATAATTGGTGAACCTGGTATACTTGGAAGCTTCAGCTTTGTTTCTGAATAGAAAATATCGTGGATATAAATCTGTTCATAATGCCCAGCAAAATAGTTGCAGTTAGATTGAATTTGGAAATATATGTATAGGCACAACAAGATTCTAAAGAGAGGTGGAATAAGACAGGTGGAAAATGAATGATATAATGTAGAAATTATTGTAGCTAGCAATGCCTCAAACATCAAGTGCAAGAAGCCTCATTCTTAATACAGAAGAAGTGGCCACTCAAATGGTAATTAGATGCGTTTCAGCTTTCAACTAGTCTATATCAGATATTAGAGCAACATGACATCCTCCATCAGAAGCCAACATTCAATGGTTCAATTCATAAATTCATATGAAATATCTTAACTTTGACCCATGGCTTGTGTCAAGCAAACAGTATTACAAAGGAAGTGACACAGCACTTCAAACACGTGATGGCATACCAGTAGCAGCATGGTAGCATACTAGCATTGCCAGTGTAAAAGAGCATTAATGAGTATATGTGTGTATATTGTTCCTACCAACTGAATTATCAGGCGCAACATATAATAAGAATACCAATAACTGCTTTTGCTTTTCTTAAATAAAACCATGCCCAATAAATTTCAAATAGTTTTCTTTCATCTCCACTACAGCAGCTATTTTTGAGTGCATTCCATTTGACAAGATAACTAATTAACAGTTTTACCCCTAAAAATATGTGTTTCAAAATGCACAGCAAATAATAATATAGAAAATTTCATCATAGATAATTAGATATTTGAGAGATGGAAGGACTAACCCCAGAAGGCAAGGGTACCATAATTGCTTTCTTTTTGGGGTCCGTTGTGTTCACCCATTCATACTGTTCACCCCTAACCCACGTTCCCTCAGCCTCTCCCTTCTTAACTTCTCTTCTGAGGATATGTTACTCTCATCAAGCCCATCATCAGGGGGGCTGAATATCAGATCGTGTTCAAATGTCTTTAAATCAACAAGAAAAACCTTCCTATACAAAGTCTGATCAGGACTAAACAGATAATAAAATTATCATCAGGACTGAAACTTATGGAAGATGGAACCGCACAGCTAGGCAATGGGTATTGCACTATCCCCTCAATGGAGGAAAAGACGCTGTCATCACAATTTTGCACGTCGGTCGAATCTGTCACTGGCATTTTGGGAGACAGCAACCTTGAATGCTTCAGCTTCCTCTTCTTGTTCTCATCAGCTGATTGCATTACAAATACACCAATGGGTGTAAGATTCATCTGCAACGGAGCATGACTATTTGAGCATTCTTGTTAAAAAAAATTCAAATATAATGTTTACATCTGAGACAATCAAGCTAGTAAGTAACATTGCCACTGAGGTTTGACTGGACAAAAAATGACAAATAAAATGAAAGCATTTTTCAGCGTTCAATAAGGGACATGAATTCCTCTACGATTGAGCATGACATAAAGACAATTTTAATTGCCAGATTATGAAATTTTCAATTTTTCTACCCATCGGTTCTCAGGAAGAGGCATGAGCTTATTACAAATGGTCTCTACCTTCTGAACCCAAATACATTATAATTTTATTTATGTCCCAACTTTACCTCTCATTGAAAAGGCAAAAAGAACGGAAAAGGTTGCATTTGAAAGAGACGGAATCGCATTAACTGAAGCAACTTTAAGTTTAAAGGAAAGGTTGCATTTGAGAATATTTAATTTAATGCAGCAAATAAAAATCATACGAACGGAAGGATTTCGTCAAACCATCGGATTCTCTTCATAAGAAAGCCAGAAGAATTAAATTTACAAATCCATTGAAGTGCCCATCTCATAATCTTCTACTCCGACTATTTTCAACCAATTCCTTTAACAAAACAATAATAGACCCCAAACAGTAAGAACTTGAAGACTCTGTATTTGGAAGCAGGAATCATATACAAGCATAAGCAGAAACATTTCCAAATGACAACCAGAGCCAGCTTCTCAGAAATTCCACACATAAACTCTAACAGAACTCTCAAAATCTTGTTTCCAATAGGATGCAATCGCAAATGATGAAATGCAATGAAATAACATTAAAGAAATGATAACTGCAACAATTGGAGTTCACTTAAGCTAACCCGATTTCTTTATCAAGGATTGTGAACAGAATCTAACCTGGGTAGACTATAGAAACGGTTTGCCATGGACAACGAAGAAACGTAAATCCGATTACCCTTTTTTTAATAGAAACCTGAAATCCATTAATACATAGTAGTATTGCAAAGTTCAGCGGGGTAAAAATCCCTGGTCAGTCACCACCTGTTGTAAGGAAGGCGGCGGTGGTTGATCAGAAATTGCTAGATGGAACGAATAGATTTCTGATAGCAAATTAAAACTTTATACAGATATTGAGATTTCTGAAACTGAGAAGCTCGGGTGGAGCTATAGAAGAAGAGAGAAGAGAGAAGAGAGCTTGAAGCACTTCACTCTGGTAGATAGGAGAAGACAAATTAAGGACGGACCCAACCTGGATCTTGTTGTATTTGTGGAGGGAGATGAATTAAGTATTTTTGGATTTTATTCAGTTTTAGAAAATAACTTCTTCAACGATGAAATCTATTATGCTTGTCTGTTGCCACGCTTAAATCATATATACGCCAAAAGCTTACGTGGAGTAACTAAAGTAGAATGGAGAAGCATTAGTCTCATTTAACAAATACTTGCTTTTCTTAATCAAGGGACATGTGTAGTTAATATATGGAATAATCACTGTTTAGAAATAGTGAGCTAGATGGACAACACTTCTAAACTCCCTTTTTTATAAATTATATCATTTTTTATCTTCGATATATGTGTTAGTTAACTTTTTTTAAAGATATTAAAAAAATTAATTAATTAATCTATTTATTATTTTTTATCAAAATAATTTGTCTGACCTATAAATTGAATCGAATTGCATATTGTAAATTATTATATCTAGATTATATAGTTATATAGATTATATAAATGTTTATATGGAATTATTCTATTTATAATTTATATAAATTGATATATAATTTAATGATACATATAAATATTTTAAAATATATGTTATAATTAAGTAATTTATTTAAATTTTTTAATCTTTCAAAAAGTCAAATGACTCTTATATTAAGAATATATGATAGATTACCTTAACTCTTTAGTACAAGAGCTAGTTGACTTTTTATAGGATTAAAACACTTAAATAAATTACTTAATTATAACATATATTCTAAAATACTTACTTATATGATTATATTATATATCAATTCATAAGACATATTAGTTTTAAGAAAAATGATAAACATATCATTTATTTAATTTTTTTAATGTCCTAAAATAATCAACTAATTTTTATATTAATAATCGTTTAGTATTAAATCGATAAAATCTATGGATATGTGAGCACTCGTTTTTTTAAATTTAAATTTTTTTAAAAAAATGGCTTACCTAACTAATATGGAGAGGCGTAATAATTTACGTATAAATCATCAGCAACAATGCACTTCCAATCTCAGTGAACAAAATGGTCTGTAAGATGGACTCGCATTTTAATAGGAATAATTAAGAATAATTAACTAATTTACTTGAATCACGTCAATACAATATGTAATACATAGGTTCGCCAAATTTATTGCTTAGTCTAATCTGGTCATATTTAGTTGGGTTGCATTTAACAAAATAAGTGTGAATTAGGTTGACTCTTTCGTTTCGTTTGGCTTAATTCAACTCCGATTAATTACATTAAGTTTTTTTTAACAATAGTTCAAAATCAATATGTAGCATATAACTTCACAAGAGCTCTCACAAAATAACAAAAGCCATACTTTTTAAGTGCTTACCCACTAAAAGAAAAATGCTAACCCCATTCGAGTCTTGATTCATTAGTTCATTATACAGTGCTAGTGGTAACTTAATTTGACTTAAAATGTGTATTAGTAACTAGATTAATAATAACAAAATAGGAATTGAATGACCTCGGGTCGGAGTCAACTCGAACTAAATCGAGGTAACTGGAGGTTAACCCAACTACTTTTTATGATTAAATTTTATTTTTTTTTAAAATGAAAATGCTTAATTTTTTAAAAATGTGAAAGGTAAAAAATAAAAAACAGAACCCTTCCACACACAGGCCTATAGTCACGTTTGTATCTAATTACCTAGTCATCTTTTGAATTATTTTTTAAAAAAGGATGAATTTTTTTAAAATTTTAAGTTTGAAAGTTACAAAAATAAAAAACAGAAGCTCTTATCATATTTATATTTTGATATTTTGTTAGGATGATATTTTGAAACTGTAAATAATGTTTAATAATAGATAAGTTATAAGTATATGATTGATCTGGTAATTGTTATTGTTAATAATAAAATTTACTATTTTATTTTTGGAATTTTCAATTTTATATAGTTTGATTGTGATGAGATTTATTTTTTAATCTTTTATTTCTCATTGGTATAACCCCCGATTTGAGTCCAATCTGACCCATAAACCCTTAACCCACTGTCTTTTCGGATTTTGATAACCTTGGTTGTTGTTAATATATTTGTAAATTTTGTCCTCCCCTGCTTATTCGACTTTCAATTAAATGCAACTCATGTATAAAACAAATACATGCGATTAAATATCATGCATACAATTTCGCCCAAAAAGAATCATGGATACAATAAATCTGATTAAGTTATAATTATATACACATTTCAATTAAGTTAATTATGTTCTCATGCGAGAGAAAAAGGCTAAAGCCTTGACCACATGACATTAGTTGACAAAAAGTCAAGTCAATATTATTAGTAAGACCAAAAACGCGATCCTATATGCATCTTTATACATGTAACAATAAAATAAGTGCCCTAAGGTGGCATTACATGTTCTCAAGAGGCTAAACAATTGCGCATGAATGTCGGTCAAAAAATGTCTCTGAAATATACAGTAACATGAAAATAAATTTAAATAAAAAACAAAGGGTAGGCGTCCATCTTCCACGTATGCTGTAACTGCCACATGTTGCCACAGAAAATTCTACCCAAGAGAGGCTATCCGCATTATACATACATACACACACACACTGTATGCGGTAGTTAAATGGCCTTGTAACTTAGGGACGTTGAAACTTTCAAAGAGTGGAGAGGTCTCAGTTTTATTCCTATTTATAAGCTCAAATCATTAGTGCATGCCCCTTAAATTCAAAAAAGAAGATACGAACAGCAAGGGAAATTCGATCTACTGAAGATGCATTCTTGATAGTTCTGGAATCTTAGGACGTAGTAACATTCTTCAGAGTACGTGTCGAATTAAACCGCCCTCATATAAAACCCGATCCTGCAAACCATTAATTGCACCACGCCATTTTGTAGATTATATTCAGTGGGAAGCTGAAGCAAGGCTTACTTGATATATATCATCATATAGCTTCATGAGATGGGAAAGTTCTCAGATGAAACGAGGGTCTTGCCATATAATCACCATTGACCATTTCTGGAGGGAAAAAGCAGGCCTCAAAACCTGTGAATTTCACTCCTCCAAGTCTTCCATATCTGATTTTTCAATAAAACTAGGAAACGCCAAGGTTATGTCCCTGCAAAATGAGAAGACATGCTTTAATATATAATGCAGTCTAAAATTGTCATAAAGGCCAACAATGGAGAAACTGATGAAGAGCTTATTATACCCACTTTAGATATGGTAGAGTCATGTTTTTCAGTAAAGATGGATGTTTGAACACAAATTCTTTCCACTCGTCTTGATCAATCCTTCCATCACCCTTTGTATCAGCTTCGTGAAATGTCTGCGGAAAATGAAACAAAAATTTGACTAAATCTGGTCTAAAGGTTTGTGTAAATAGACACGCAGAGATACACAGGTATGCACCTTATCCACTATGGTATCGATGACGTCATCAGAAAGTATAAGATCAGATTCATGCAGTATTGCTGATATCATCTCTTTCAGCTTCAGATAAACATTACCATTAGCAAAGAAAGTAAAAGATCCAAATCTCTAATTCATAATGAGCGACATGCGTAAAAGATTGGCAAAATTAACCAAACCTTCATGGTATTACAGTCTAATAACCAAACCTTCATGATATTACAGTCTAATCTATAAAGAGTTGATCATGGGAAGCGAAAGAACATCATACCTCATCTCGTTCAATATACCCTGTCTGCCTCAGATCATGCAACCTAAAAGCAACTGCAAAAGAGTTATTCACAGCTTAATAGATGATAAAGTAAATTGGTAGATAACTAAAAACCACTCATGAAATCAAAGAAGAGATGTAAAAGAATATTATTCTTGCAAATAGAATAGTAGAGGAAAGTACAAAAGCATTAGCATGAAATCTACTGGAAGAGAATCTATCTTACATTTGATTTTGTCTTCTATAGGTGCATTTGGGTGAAAAACACCCAGTGATCGAACAAATTCCCCAAACTCAATAACCCCATTGCGCTTGATATCAAATAAATCAAAAATCTATCAAGTCACAAGCGTAGATGTGAGTTAGACATTTAGAATGACAGTACAAGTACCAATTTTGATAAGCTACTAAGCAAGCTATTATGAATATCAGTGTATAGTAGATATTAACTTAAGAGTCAGAAAAGTAAAAAGTATAGGCACTTCATTTAACAAACTACATATTAAAGTACTAAAGAACCTTATTAAGGCCAAATCATTCATGAACTACAGAGCAAAGGTCAGATTGACACACCCTGTCAGCAAACAGGTTCCTTCTGTTTCTATTATTGAAAAGTGCAAGCTGGAATTCTTCCTGGATGTTAAAATAATCTGGAAGTTAGCGATCTAAAAGATATTAAATATCTAGTTCACGTGACTAAAACTTACAAGCACTCAACTAACCTTTTGAATAAGTCCATCTTGAATAATTGAGTTGCTCAATTTCTGAAAGAGTTCATGTAAAGCCTCTACTTCACTTGCAGAAACTGTGAATATGAAAGGATAGATGCAGTATTCTTCTAATCAGTTGTTGATATTGAACACTCCATGAGAAATCACGACTCAAGTCAAGTGCAATGAGTTCTTAAATGCTATAAGTTGCGGGTAAATCCCCAAAATATTAATACCAATCGAATTACATCACAAATGAATGGACATGATACAGTACATCAGAGCAAAGGAAACAAAACTGCAAAAGTATTGGTGCTATCTTACTTTAAAACCATCAGCTATCCGTTTATTAAAATGAATTCAGGGATGAGCTACTAAATGACATTTTGCTTAATGGAATCATAAAATCATGATCGCAAGATCCTTGTACCACTTATAAAAAAAGCAAAGAGTTTCAAACAGCGACAATCCGGTTTGATGTAGGATACTTACAAGGTGTCTCAGCAGCAAGAATGCTGGGATCCTCATAATAACTGGGTAATTTAGATATCTTCGAACTACGGCAACCCATTAAACAGATTCAGACGTAACTTCCCTATTTCCAGAGAAGCAACCGATTCATTTAGATGAAGCCACTGGGAGAAGACCTTGCTGCAGATAAGATATAAGAAAAACGAAAGTTTCGATTTACAAGCTATCCAGCTTACAACTATGTCGCAGTAAGAGGTTACTATGTACGATCAAATGAAAAATAAAATTACAAGCCAGATCTCCCATGATTATTACCATGATGAAAAATGCCAGAATACGGTCAGAGAAACAAACTAGATAATGGCGATTTCAAAAGCAGTCTTAACTGCTGCTCTATCGAAACAATTCATGAGCTTATGGAAACAGCATATCAGTTTGTCCCCCGTAGATAATTACAAACATTATTTAAAAATAAGCACATCCTATCTAATTACAAACATCAGCACAGATAGATCATTTAAACTATTGCTATTTTTTGGTTCTAAAGGGATCGATTCAACCATGGATCAAGAAATCATCACCAATAGCATCCATATGTAGGAAAACAAAATAGTCACAAACAACTCACATATAGCACATACGAGTCTAATAAAAACGATGAAAAATCATCTCAATGGGTGTCACATGCTTGTGTGCATAATCCTTTGGCTTTTAATTAATTAAGGCAAAGCTAACTGACTGGCTAGCTTACAAGATGAACGAATCAATGAACTGACCGACCTTTCGACTCAACCTGTGAACTGCCTATGGGAATGAACAGTGAGTTAAGTAAGCGATATAAACTATCACTCTCAGCTGACCACCACCTGATGTGTACTGTGTGAATATGTTGAGTAGCATCTTTCTGTTGTACTTTTCATCTGCCGTGGAGGTGAAAATCTAGACCGTCAAATCTGAACTAAATGGTTCAGATTTAATTATTTAATATTTTAACATATTTTTATGAATTATTAAACAAGAATAGTTCACTGCAGATTTGAGTGGAGGCGAAGTGGGTAAAAAAAAATCATGCAAACACATGGGTTCTAATTTAATGATGTCAAAACGAAAAGGACTGATTTGAAAATACAAAGCTCCTGAGTTGGGCTGAGCTTGGTTTTATAAACGTTATGATCATGCAGGCTCTGGATTAGGTCGGTCCAAATGGACAGCTGGCGGATGATGAAGATAGCAAGCCATGGGAGACATGCGGCATTTGCTGAAAGAATTGGAAGAAATACAGGGAAAGGGAAAATCGTAATGGACAGGAAACGGTGCTTGGAATTTGTGGAACCTCTGTCTCCGATTATTTCTCATCGTCTCTCGTCTTCTTCTTAATATTTGCTCTTTCTTTCTGGGTACCTCCTTACCACTGCTCTACTTCTTGATAGCTCCATGTAACCATTTGTTTCTAGCCAGTACCTCAATCCTTAATAACCATTTTCGAATTACAGTCAGTGATATGAATGCCTTGAACTCTATCCCAGTAGTAGTTATCATTGCAATATACAAATCAGTTAAGATCAGATCGATGTTATATCCATGAAGACCAGAACGACTAAATTTAAAATAATAATATGATGTGATTATAAGAATCAAATTCATAAGGATAGAAAATAGGACTTGAAAAATTCCTTTGATCGGATGAGAATGTAATGAATTCAAAATAAGTATAAGTTGCAGTTCGTAGAAAATTAAAATGATGGATGATCAATAGTTTTAACTCAGAGGTGAATTATAATTTTATCTTTATTTTATTTATTTTCAATATAATACAAAAAATGATGAAGGGAGCCTGAATAATATCACAGTTTACCTGCTCTTTGAGACGCATAGAAAGAACCTATAAAGACAGTGGAAGGAAGGAAGGAAAAAAAGAGAAGAGAAGAAAACTGGAAAAGGAAGCCTATATGCCTCTGCGTGTCCGTTATTTATGAAGCAACTCACAAAATAAAAATAGAACATAACTTTTCAGTTTCCTTTCGCGGAAAGCAAACGGAATCACTCCGCCGGAGAAGGAGGAACGTGAATAAGTAAACATCGATACGACGTCATTTCATAAAAACAAATCCATTCCATAACTGACGCGCAGGCGCACAATGGAGGGGAGGGGGGAGCGTGTGTGTGTGTGTGCGCGCGCGCGCGAGAGAGAGAGAGAGAGAGAGAGGCTGACCTGTCTGTGTCTCTTCAAGGATGCCGTTTAACTTATGGAGACGAAGGTTGAAGACAAGATAGCACCGGAGCGAAACCAAAGTTTGGCGTATAGTTGCAACTGATAGCAAGAAATTACAAGGAGAAAGGTTGATTGAAGATTGTCGATTAAAAGCTGAGGAAGGGAGATTTGGGGAAATGGGAAGATGAGGAAATTATAGATCTCCGATTTCTTAGATGGAGGCCGGGGAAGAAGTTTTCGCTTTCAGATTCTCAACGAACGCTAGCTGCAAATTAACGTAATTTATAATGCAAGGTCGAGAGAGGGTGATGTCAGCGATTTCTTCTCCACGACTTTCAGCCCGTCCATGTATCCATACCAAGTCAGGCATGGTCCCACTGTATCTCCATTCACGCCATTATTTCCAAAAACTGAACAAAGCAAGATACTCTATAATTAAATTGTGGCGGTGTTTTTTAAGCCTAACACAGTGTTGAGAAATCTAGGCACTTTTAATATATAAATGGGAGGTTTTATATTATTTAAATATTAAAAATATTCAAAATCTATTAATCTCCTTTTTCCTAATCCCAATCCTAAACCTTTTGCCTCCAGAGAGTACAGTTGTCTCCAAACTCCGACTTAGACGACGGCTCTCTCATTCCCTCTCCATCCATCGGATCTGTTCGCATCGTCGATCTGTGCTCTCAGTCGTTCTCTGGGTGCTCATGGTGGTGAAGCAGCTGATCTGAAGAAGAATCGAGGAACGAAGCCCCATGGTTCTCTCAGACCTCAAAGTTTCGTCGATCACTCTCTTCTTGAGAAGCTCCGTCAATCTCTTGTTTAGTTCTGTAGTTTTAAACTCTAATCAGGTTTTGTAATATTCTTCTGTTCTGTTGTTTGATTCTTTCTTTCTTACTTTCTTTCTGGGCAAATCCAGGAAAAGATTCGCAAAAATGTAAAAAGGAACATGGAGCTGGATGATTTTAAAATGATGCAGGATTATAAGGTTCAAACTGTCATTTATGAAATATGAAGGAAATGATCTTTTAGCAACTTGGACAAAAAAGAAAGAAATGTTCATAAGAACAACGCTTTCCTCTCCTTTTCACTCCTCCCTTCTCCCATGCCTTTTCTATCAACAGTGTCGCATTCACGTATACAAGTTGCACCGTAGTATTGGATCCATTTCATAAATGGCGGAACGAGTGATTTTTGGTACAATATTTTTTGAAAAAGATATTCAGCGTAATAGTTGAAAGATGAAATTTAATTTAGGGGTGTATCAAAAAAGAAATTTAATTTAGGTTTTAAAATTTTTTTATAGAAGTGATTTTACTTGAAAAGTAAAATTTATTTAAATAAACTTTTAAGAAATAATTTGATAAAAAATGATTTAAAAACATGAATGTTAATAAATAATATATATAAAAATCATTTTATATATTGTAATAAAATCAGAGAAAAACAAAATAATAAAAGCTAAAAATGAAATAAAAGAAAATATATGTAGATTAAATACCATTGAAATCTAAAACTGTTCGGATTTCTTGATCATGTATTGTGATTGTTTGGTTTGGAAGTTCAAACCATATTGCATGTAAGTTGAGATAAAACCCTTTTATATACTTACCTTAAAATCCGTATGATTCCCAAACACACACGTAGTTTATATTTAAACGATAATATTTCTTAAATATCATACATGACCATGTGTAATTGAAAATTTTCGCATAATGAATATAAGGGACTTCTCCTAAAAATACTTGCATAATGTTTGATAAGTAAATTTGGGTGGAAAATAACTTAAAAGTGTATGAATATTATTAAATAATACATACGATATAATTACATATTGTGACAACTTTCAAAAAAATAAAATGTTAAAAATAGTTACTGCGTATGTATATTATATCTATTCAATGGTACACATAAATATTTCAGAATATCTGTTGCAATTAAATAATTTATATAACTCTTTATAATCTCTCCAAAAAGTCATTTTGTTCTCATATCAGGATGTAATAATTCATATAGATTATTGGCAAAACAATTCATATAAATTATAATAATTTTAAGACAAAAATAAAATTAAATACCCATTGTAGCTCATTTATTTCTTTTTATACTCTTTCTCTCTTTTCTCTTTTTTTCTTACCGTGCTTAAAAGGAGTAGCTCATTGTGCAAAGGATTAACTTTTGTCTTAAAGCTGCTTTTGTGCTGATAAGCTCATTAAGAATGAATATCGATTAAATCCAAAATATCTTTATTTACCTGAACAACCTAGCTATTGTTTAGATTCTCTAAATTGCGATATGTGGCCGTGTTTGAGAACTAATACCCATACTTCTATTTCTACGTAATTGTTAAATCTCAAAATCTTGCTTGCTTTGTTATTAAAAACAAAAGAAGCTGCTTTTGGGCCAAAATAACCTTTAGCCAAAATGAGAGCCAAACACCAACAATTTTCTTCACCTAGCGTTTGTGTCTCATGTGACTTTTTCCCTGCAAACCTTTGGCCAAACAGGCTCTCAACACAAGCACTAATTGTCAAGCTAAATAAGTGGTGTTGAAGACCTCTTCCACTCGTCTGTACATCCATTTTGAAACGTGATAGAGAAACATTTTTATCATAAATCGACATAAATATGTGAAAGAGATTATCATAAATAAGCTCTCAGAGATTTCAGAAATGTTACCAAATTGGCCGTCTGTTTGGCCCTTTCTCTCAACAGTATCTCTTTTTTTCCCCCCTGAATAATACCCATCCATTCAAATAAACCGTCCAAACAAAGCGAACCAGCAGAGACAAAACTAACGCAACACCTAAACAAATACAGAAACAGAACCAACAAAGACCCAGAACAAAAACGAAAAAACTAAGACATAGAAGAAAACAAACAAAACAAACCCCACCAATTTCACTGCCTTATACAAGTTTCACCCTTTTATTATCAGGCTAAACAGATTGCATTCAAAATGAGCAATTTTTTTTTTGTTAAAGACGACGCCAGAGAGGATTACACCTAAAACGACACGTCCAACGTCGTACAAAGGTATCGGTGCTGAGAGAAAGATACCTTCGTGCCACATCCGACGCGTTTTTTCAAAAGGGAAATAGAGGTCCGAATAAAAAATTTATTTAATGAATAGTTTTGTTGATAAAAAATTATCAAAAATTCCCATTAATAACATGAGGTTCTATACATTGACAACATCATACGCTGTGTTGACAACATCTCATGTTGTCAATAGGACATTTTGATAAATATTTTGATCAATGAGACCATTTCTTAAACAAGTTATTTATTTGGGACTTCCTAATACATTTTATTTTCTTAAACACAATCCTTCGTTGTTGTGCTTGTTTGGTTTAACATTAAAATCACATTACACATAAATCAAGATAAAACTCATATCATATATTTACTTTAACTTATGTAAAATTACCTATTCACAGACACGCACATCCTCTTTAACATAAAACTTGAACGCCACCTCTTCAACCTGACAATACAAGTGCGCATCTCGTATAAGGGAGTGTCACATAGCTGAGATAAAGAGCGAAACCGATGAGTATGAGTGGGGAGGGATTGATGGGAGTGGAAAACGTTGTTCATGTGAGCGTTTTCCCTCTAATTATTTACCTTTCATGTTGTCAACAAGACTTTAAAATAAATATTTTAATTAATTGAACTATTACTTAAATAAATTTTTTATTTGAGACATCAGAATAAATTTCTTTTTTCTTTATGCATTTTCCCACCTTTCTATGTTGATTTTGCAGTTGTGGATTTGGTTGACATGCTGATTTTTAACAGCTGGATTTTCTCGGGTCCGCACATTTCACTGCTGACAGCTGTGGCCAGCCGGTGATAAGAACTACCGATGAATGATAAGGTCTAAACTGGTCGCATTGTTCGACCCCACGGAAAAAAAAAACTTATCGTTCCACGATGGAATTAGATTATTTCTTTTTTCCCTCATAAAAAATTAGCTACATTTTAGAATATATATAATACTATTTCTATTTAATTACGATTTCATTAATTTGATAATTAATTTTAAAAATTACATCACAAAGTGATTTCACGTTTCAAACAGTGATAAAGCATGTTTCAATTTTAATCCTTTAATACAGTGTCAGTGTCTGTGTGTGTTAAAGAATATGACATAAAATACGTGTATTAACATATCTGAAGGATTATCAGTGGATAGGCATGGCCAAATGTCAACAATATTTATGACAACTCGGTGACCCAAAAACATGAATTGAATCCGCCGGGTTAGAAGCCAAACTGTTAACAAGAAATTTGTCATCGTCGGACATCTTTTCCCATGCAAAATCGAAAAAAAAATTTAAAATTCATAAAAAAAATTTGAAATCCATAAATTCTTTTTAAATATTAAACTCCTTTCTCCTAATGAATTCCCCATTGTGCTTATTTGAAAACTCATTTCCCCCAACGCTATACATAAGTCAAAACAAAATCATTTTGAAATCCATAAAATCACCTCAAAAGTCGTAACTTCTTTCTCCTAACGAAATTTTCAAACACCGTTGAATACCTTTGATTCCTTCATCCGCAAAAACAAATAACACAACCATTAAATCCTCTTTAAAAAAATTGTTAAAAGGACTTTTTTTTTTGTGGTGAAATTGTTAAAAGGACTTTTAAACCTCTAAAAGTGTTGTTAAATAAGATCAAAATAGCAGTTAGAAGAGGTGGAAATTCAAAAATCAAACCGTTTGATTTCAACTCTTTTAAAGCTAAAGCAACCAGACAATCGACAGTAAAGAGAAATGAGAGAGTTACTAACCACTAATTATACAGGACATCAAAGATATGAAACGACAGCCTATGAAAAGATCAAAAGACAGAGGCCAGCATCTTTCAAGGCTAAAGTAGAAAATAACTTCTTTCCCCCCTTTCTAAAACTAACCACGCACTCGCGAATCCATCTACTTCACTTCGCTGCTCTCAGTTATCAACTATGCATCTTTAAACAGAACCGCTTTTATTCTTCCTTTACAGTATATCATCATCCATGGGCTACCATATTGGATAACCCTTGCAAATCACGTACCACCTATTGTAAAGTTAATTGAACTTTTTTTTAGAAACTAAGGAAATGGAATATATTATTACTTTTTAAATAATGATGCAATTATCTTACTTAATATTTCTCAAAAAATTATGTGACTGTTATGGATTTATTTGACATTT
>JANTPZ010000292.1:0-40946 GCA_025593235.1 Vachellia pachyceras | reverse complement strand
GCAAGAGGTTCTAACAAAACAAATAGCATTTGGATCAACAAATGAGGATAAAGACTCCAAGGATGTCATTAACTTGATTTGGGCTGCAAATGGACCTGCAGATCTATTTTGAGCTTGGAGACTTCAAATGAAAAGGCTTAGGCCATGGGCTATACATAGGATGACTCATTTAGGCTTAAATAATCACATTTTGGGCCTAAAAAGCCGATTAGATATTGCTTATTTATTTTATGCGAAATTTGTAATTTGAATTTCAAATTAAATAGAAGATATTCTTCTGAATATTAGTATCCCTAGATTTTAGGATACCTATCAGTTTTAAATTTGAATTTTAAAATCAGTTACAAGATATTCTATTGAATATTCTTCTACCTATATTTTAGGATAGATACTATTTTGATCTTTGAATTTTATCTTCCTATATTTTAAATTGCATTTTATCTTTTAGAATTTCATAATGTAACCTTTATAAATTTTATTTCATTTAAATAATCCATCATCAATTATACGATGAATATAAATATATTAGATTTATCTTCTATTTGACCATGTCAAGATAGAGGTTAAGAGAGTCTCTCAATTGAAGGTGATTGTGGATATCTTGAATTCGTAAAATATCCCAAGCCCACTACTATAAATAAAACGGCCTCCTCATCATTTTTACTGACTCCATTAGTTGAGTTTTGTAACTCTCTCACACTCTCTATTCTTTCTTGTTCGATGCTTTGTTGTGCCACCCAGTTGGACTCTAGTATTTCTAATGGTCCAAACTAGTTTTATTTTTTTGTATGCTTTAGAGTATCAACTTACAAAGTTTCGGAGGTTTGACTTTGATCCAAAAATGGGTTTATTCGGTACATTTTCTCTCTTCATTGGTATGAGAGTCGTACTGATCTTAAGGCTATGTTTACGTGTTTTATGTGAAAAGCATGATTATTGTATTCCGCGGTGTAATATCCTTAATTTTATCCCATTAACATATCTATTTGTAGCATTTGGAGTCATTTTAATTGCGGTAACTTGTGGAAATGAATTTTGAAAACTTTTGTTTTCGGATTATTACTCCTAACCCTCTAAAAAAGCCCAAAATTTGAAAAATCATAATTAATTGTAAGAAAATGAAATTTAGTGATTTCAAGTTCTATGGAATGATAACTAGATCAACATGAGAAGTAAAATAAGTTCTAGATTTCATTTCAAAATCATGACCAATTTTAATGTCAAAAGTTATTGTTTATTTGGTCATTTTTTATTTTTTCAGTATTTTTCCTAACTTTGGAAAGACATATCTTTTATAAGGTTATCGAATTTGTGTGAATTACTACTCATTTTAGAGGGACAAATCAGATCTATTTGGTGTTAAAATGTGACGTCATAACTCACTTTATTGCTTCAAAATAAATAAATCAACTTTAAGTCCAATGTTGTTGACTTTTATTCCCTTTTGTTCATACTTTGTTCAATTGAAGTATGGTTGCTTTAATTTACAGTATTAATTCATTTGGAGCATTTTGACTTATTCTAGTATGCTTGAAAATAAATCTACCACTACACATGCTATCCATAAACCACACATAAAACCCTTATGGGTAGTTACAACCTTTACCTAAATGCTCATCAAGCACTTACCAAACATTCAAGCAATCCCCTTCTTTCTTCTCTTCTTGGATGAGGATGGCCCTAAGGTTTGTTTACATTGATAGGGTAAGATTCTTGAGAATTTTAATAGCATAAGCAACTATTACTCAATCATATAACATGCATTAAAACATAATATATATGCTCATAACTTATTTAACCTTAAAAATAAAATTCTATGCATACTTGTATGTCATATAACATATCATAGAGGCAAATCTCCATCATATCAAAACCTTATCATTCACACCATGGAATATCATCAAAATCATAGCAAAGCAATCAATCATGCAATAAATATAATAACATGTAATTAAAATAATGTTTTCTATGCTACCTCTTCTTCTGGCTTTTCTTGATCTCTTATGTGATATCCATGTTTTTTGTAACTAAAATAAAGGCCAAATAAGTAATGATGTGATGAGTGAGGGCCTAGAGAAAATATAAGGAAAAGAAGTCAAGGGTAAGAGAGTTAAATTAAGGAAAAAGATAAAGATTAGGGACCAAATTGCCATTTAGAGAATGCAAGGGCATTTTGGTAAATAAGAGGAAGTTCAAGGGCATTTTGATTAACTTGGTCAACGTTTGACCAAATATCAGAAACAGTTTTATGACTACCAGATGACATATTTTCTAGGTAAATTGAATGTGGCTGTCGTTACTTTGAGTAAAAAGACGGTGCAGGTGGCTATAAAGGGTAGAGTCGCTGCTGCTGAAACTAGTTTTTTTTTTTTTTTGTTGGTGCGAGAGATTGAAGAAGCTAGAAATATATTACGGTGGGATTGGGATGTTTCTCTAGGGATTGTTTGGTAGCAGAGGTTTGGAGGGGAGGGGAGATTTTTAGGAGTTTGATTTAAAAAATTGAGGAGTGTGGTTATAAAATTTTAATAAAGAGAAGATATAAGATAAAAAAAAAGTAAGAAAAATTAATTAAAAACTTTTAACCTCACTTATCTCTTTTTATAAAAATCTAACTTAAAAAAGAAATTTCCTCCCATTCATTTTCCTCACACATACATATCAATGTGCTGATCTGTTAACCAAGATAACTCATAGCTTAGCATTTTCTGCACCTTTCTTTTTCAAACTCCCACCTTATTGCCTTGGCGTGGAGATTGATGAAATCTGTTGTTGCATGTTCATTTTGTCTTCATGTAATTGAATGAATCCATTACTTCTTGAAAAAAATTACTCCACCTTATTTATCAAAGGTGGTGCATTTGAAAGGTGCTCTTTACTTGTATTTCATTTGAACATGTTGTGGTTTGATGGATATGCCCTGTTTTTTTAATTAAAAATTCATAGAAAAAATTGATTTTTTTTAATAAAAATAAGAGTTAATATAATTTTTTTTGCAATCTTGTTTAATGCATTGTTGAATATTAAATGTTGACACATCTTCTAGCAAGGGTTTAAACTTTATTTTAAGCGTTTACTCCTCTCAATTATATTCGACCCCATTGGTATTATTATAATATTTGTGCTCTCACATTTGCTCATATTTTGGTTTTGGACACTCAATCAAACTATAGGTTTTGATCCTTCAAAATTTATTGTATTTAAAATATTGATCTCTATATTTTAATAAAGACTTCAAACCATTTTTCTTATTGATGGACCAAATCCCATAGTTTGAAACTTAAGGGATCAAAATTAAAATGAGAATAAATTTGATGGACTAAATATTGTATTAATGTAAAAAATAAAGAAAAAAGTTGATTTTTTCCTAGTTAGACTATCTTAAAAATGTGTGATATGGTGATCTCACCTTACAATAAAGTATGAATGATCTGAGGTTTGAATATGGTTCTACCTCATTATTAAATAAAAAGCAAATACATATAAAAATTAAATAAAATGCAAATGGTTTATCTGTTGTGACAGTATGCTTAAATTAAAGATGCATTCGATTTTTTTTTTATATTCTTAAGAATCAACATGCGTACACAAATAAAATTTAAGAGTAAAATACAATTAATGGTAAACAAAAACCTGCTTGTCGAAATACCCTAGTCTTTTCTATTATTCAGACCCAACAAAAGGTTCACAGGTCCCTACCTCAATTTTTGACCATTCAGCAAACAGCATTAAAAATTCAGAATCCATTAATTACTTCATGAATGTTTTATATCAGCCGTTTACTAAGAATACTTTATACATGACCACTTCAACTATTATATGGAGACCAATACATATTTAATTGGAAACAATGACTATCAACAAGAACTAGAAGCTACATACGAATCAAAATTGGCGTCTATGTTCGAGATGATAGAAATCTATTATTTCTGGGAGAGCCAATCAAAGATAGTAATTCTTGGTCATCATTTCAGCAATGGGATTCTTTTGCAGACATACAATCCTATTCGCTGTCTTGATCATATTTGGTTGCTCCTGTTTTGACTTTTGCAGCGCCAAAGACACCATCAATTCATCACAGTACATTAAGGATCCTGAAACTGTTAGTTCTAATGGAAGTTTCTTCATTTTGGGATTTTTCAGTCCAGAAAATAATACAAATCGCTACATGGGAATTTGGTACAAGTCCCAATCGAATATCATATGGGTAGCTAACAGAAACCAACCATTGACGGATTCGTCTGGGGCTGGGACAATTACAATATCGAAGAATGGAAATCTTGTGGTATTAAATGGACAAAACCACACCATTTGGTCATCAAGTGTGTCGAATGCCCTCAATACATCTTGTCAGCTTCTAGATTCGGGAAATCTTATACTCAAAGATTCTGCAGAAAACATCTTATGGGAAAGTTTTGCGCATCCTTCTGACTCATTCCTCCCTCAAATGAAACTTACAAGCAACAAAAGAACAGGTGAGAAAATAAGATTAACATCATGGAAAGGTTTGTCAGATCCATCCATGGGCAACTTCTTTATTACACTTGAACGCCTAGATATTCCTGAAGTATTCATCTGGAATGGAGCTCGCCCATATTGGCGCAGTGGTCCATGGAATGGTAGGATCTTTACTGGTATATACAATATGGAAGCCCAATATCTTAAAGGGTTTCGTATCATGGATGATGGGGAAGGAACTATTTATTTGTCGTTCAGTTTTTCTGATGTAACAGAATTCACGTTCTTTGTCCTAGACTTTGAAGGCGTATTACATGAAAAAGATTGGCATAATAACACGATACAGCCACAAGAAAAAAATAGAATTCAAGGTTCAGAATGTGATATTTATGGTTTATGTGGATCTTTTGCAAATTGTAACCCAAATGGTTTATCTACATGCAACTGCTTGAGAGGTTTTGAACCAAGCAATAGAGAGGAATGGGATATGCAAAACTGGACTCATGGTTGTGTCAGGAAGACAACTTTGCTGTGTGACAAGTTGAAAAATGGACGTGCACAAGGCAGTGATGATGGATTTTTGAAGTTGGAAATGGTCAAAGTGCCTGATTTTGCAGAACGGTCTTCTGCTTCAGAGGAGACCTGTAGAAGTCAGTGCTTGGAGAACTGTACTTGTGTAGCGTATTCATATAGTCCTGAAATAGGTTGCATGTCCTGGAAGGGAAATCTAATTGATATACAACAGTTCTCAACAGGTGGACTTGATCTATATGTTCGTCTAGCCTATTCAGATCTTGGTATGTTAACTGTTCTGTCAAATATTAAAAATCTAGTTCTTTTACATTTCCGTATATATAGATTTGGATTAGCTCAAATTTCTTTGTTTTCTCTTAAGTGCAGAAAAGGATCGGAATACAATAAAGATCATTATCATAACAGTAATAATAGGGACACTTATCATTGCCTTTGGTGCATATGTTTTATGGAAAAGGATGGTAAAACATTCAGGTAAATTGCCATTTATATCATCTCAGTCAATATAAATGCAATCTTGATATTATTAGTTGTTGTTCAGAAAATCATGTTATATCATTTCTTTCTATGGGGTATTTCTGTGGTGTCACTCTTTCTCAAAACGATTCATTGTGTACTATCAGAGACAAAATTGAAAAACAAATGGTTCGTACGATTAAAGAAAGGTGAAGAATATTCAGATAAATCAAAGAACACCAGTAATGAAGAATTATCATGTATCCAACTACCAGAGGTATTGGTATATGATCTTAAAAAGGTTGCAAATGCTACAAACAATTTTGACCTCTCCAATAAGCTTGGGCAGGGTGGTTTTGGTACAGTGTACAAGGTACATTAATTCATGCCAATTTCATCAATTTTGAAGACATTGCATAGATATGATTTTTGTGCTATTGTTTTTAATTACTTTACTTCGTATTTTCACTAAGGGGATATTGCAAGATGGCCAGAATATAGCAGTTAAACGACTTTCTAGAGCATCTAGACAAGGACTAGAGGAATTCATGAATGAGGTCACTGTCATTTCTAAGCTTCAACACCGTAATCTTGTAAAACTTGTTGGCTGCTGCATTGAAGGAGCAGAGAAGATGTTAATCTACGAGTACATGCCAAACAAAAGCTTAGATGCATTTATTTTTGGTTTGTTCTTTTGATCCATTCTTTTCTTGTCATGTCATACGCATTAATAATCTTCTAGCTTTTTCTGCATTTACCATATACATGTATAGATATATTACATGACTCCATTGGGAATTCATAGATCCAACAAAACACAAACTCCTGGATTGGAGAAGGCGCTTTAGCATAATTGAAGGGGTGGCTCGAGGAATACTTTATCTTCATCGAGATTCTAGGCTGAAAATTATACATAGAGATCTCAAGGCAAGCAACATATTGTTAGATGAGAATTTGAATCCAAAAATTTCAGATTTTGGCATCGCAAGAATTTTTCAAGAGAGTGAAGACCAAAATAACACAAGAAGAGTTGCTGGAACCTAGTAAGTTTTCATTCACTATCCAATAACATGATAACAAAAAAAAGTAGTAATCCAATAATTAATAGTTTTGCTCAAAAATGCAGTGGTTATATGTCGCCAGAGTATGCAATGGAAGGATTGTTTTCAGAGAAATCTGATGTTTTTAGTTTTGGAGTTTTACTATTAGAGATTGCTAGTGGAAGAAGAAACTCAAGCCCTTCAAACAATGAGGATTCTCTCAGCCTTTTAGGATTTGTAAGTCACTATGGTCCATTGTCCTTCTCAATACTCAATTGCAATGCTTTATTGTCCATTCTTAGCTTTACTTTCAAATGCTTCTATCTATAACATTTTTTTTTATTTCAGACATGGAAATTATGGAATGAGAAGAATTTGGCAACACTAGTAGATCCTAGAATATATGATATCAACCTGGAGAAAGATATATTGAGATGCATACACATAGGGCTTTTGTGCGTGCAAGAACTTGCGAGAGATAGGCCAAGTATGAGCACTGTGGTTTCTATGCTTAGCAGTGAGATTGTAAATCTTCCTCCTCCAAAACAACCTGCATTCATGCAATGGCAAAGTTTGTTGTGTTCAATATCCAATGAAGAAAGTCAAAGATTGATCACAAACAATAGTGTTAGCATTACAGAGATCCATGGTAGATAAAGACAATACAACACTTCAATGACGTAGTTTAGAAATATTTTTATTCTTGTGTGTATGTGTTGGAAATTGTGCCCTAGGGCCAATCATTGTACTTCAAACATTATTTATATTAATGTATTTTCTCCACTTAATTATCATATGTTTTGCATGTTTATTATGATAATTGTGTGACACCTCCTATTTTCCCCCTGATTTCTTATTTATGATCACTTATGAATCACTTTTGGGCTTTAGATATCAAGGTTTGACCCAAAATTGTGAACTAAATTTTTCAAAAATGTTTAAATAAAAACGCCGGTACTGTTCACAGGTATTTTTCTAGATTTCTGGCCAAACTTTAAAAAATCATAATTAATTCTAGAAAATTCAAAACTAAGTGATTCCAATTTCTAAATTTTTCTTATTAAGTGAACTATAGGGGAAAAATACTCATTTGTTTCAATTATTGCCCATTTGATACAGTTTATTCAAAAACCACATACTGTCCGAAACGGTTCCTTCCAATTTTCTAGAATTTACCTACATTTTGGAAATTCATATTTCTCAAAATACACATCCAAATTTTGCAAACTTTATATTATTTTAAAGCTTAGAATTTTTAGTTCCTGATTGAAAATTTTCAGTCCATTTGGAGCTTGTTTGCTATTTTTCATTGCCATGTGAAATAGACTTAGTTTTCAGGGCCTTTGGAACCCCTTAACTTTAAAAACCAATTTTTGTTAAAATTCACCGAAATCTCTTTTTGGTTCCTTAACACTTCTTAAACATGCATGACTATTCCCTTACCATTCCTTGTTGGTTTTAGTCCATCTTTAGGCATGCATCATCACACATTTACATGGTACCTTATGTAGAGGTTTAGAGTTACAACCACAACAACCAAAAACTTCAAGAGAGCTTACAACTCAAATATTTACACAAAACCATGCAAGCAAGAGCAACTTTTTCATGCATCAATAATCTTTTCCTTACCCTTGCTTGAGCTTTTACCTACATGGTTAGTGGGTGGGGAATGAGATTTGGGAATCCCAATAGCAAAACCACATAATCAAGACATTGTGAATGTGCATACATAACTTTATGGCATGTATATGAACATCTAAACAAGTGACACATAAACTTCACTTGAATATGCATATGGCCATAGCACAAAAGTCACATTTCATACACAAATCATGCACTTTACCCATCATAAAAGTTCATGTAACATTCACAAATCATTTTCATAGACATAAAAAGATATTAGTAGTTTTGCTACCTCAAGATCCTAGCTTTTCCTTTTTCACTTTATGGCTCTCTTGAATAACCTTTCCAATATGCTCTTGAAGGTCTCAAATCTCTAACAATCATGGTATAATACTCATATAGACATACAACCACCAAGATGTCATAAAACTTGTAAAAATGCAATAAACCCCCTTTTGGTTTTCTAAGTGTCCTAAAAGTTCATGGCTTGATTTTTATGGCCCTTTAAGCTTCTAAAATCTATCTCTTAACTTTACCCTACACAAAACATCATTTTGAAGCCAATGGAACCATCAAAATGCTCAAAAAAACAGCCTTTCTATTTTTTCTTCAGCTAGGATGAAAACAGCAAAAATAAGAAAAGGAAGGGTTTTTCAACTTTACTCATGAAACCATGTGTTTCCTTGCTTCCAAAACCCCTTTTCTTAACTTTGATCTACTCAAACAAACCTTCCCATAGACCAAAATAAATTTGGGCAGCACCTCCCTATAAACTTGAGCTTCCCAAAATTGTACAACAACACAAACTAACCAATAACAACCAACAACAAAGTTGATACTACTTAAGAAACAACTTGCAACCATTTTCCATCTTTAAAACCTTCTCTTTTCCATTTTAGACTCTTGAAATCTTAGCCATCCTCTTCCCAAAAGAGAGGCTCATTCAAGGAACAACTCAAGAGGAAGGTAGTTGAAGGTTGCTAGCTTGAGAAAAGAGGAGGATTTGGATATTAGAAACCTTTACCTTGTGTTGTGGAAGCTTGAACCTCTTCTTTCTTGCTTGGGGAGGGAGTATTTTTTAGAGAGAAGGAGGAGAAAAATCTGATGGTAAGAGAGAGAGAGAGAGGGTGGCGTGAATTATGAGAGGAAAGAGAGAGGTTTTGCCTACATTAATTTGCTCTTGGAATAATGTGTGGTTGTGTGAGAAACTTGGTGACCAAGTAGTGAAATACTTGATCCACATTGCGCAACTTGTCCTTGTATCATTCCTTGCTGAAAAGTGCTCTTTTGGCTTCCTTTTGAAGCTTGGTTGGGCTGACTAGGCCTTTGCCCGGTCAGTTACTTGATCCGGTGGCACGCATTTCCGTACATTAACCTTTATTCGAGAAATTTTTCTTTTTATTTTTTCTGAGACTTTTCTTTCATGTGGCGCCATTCCCTAGGCCTCCTTGCCTAGGTGGTGTAATCCCTTCCTCAAAATACCCTTGGCTCTTTTCGTAAATCGTCAGGATTCCTCGATTTGTGTGCAAAAGGGCTTCCGGCGGCCAATTTAACTTAAGGACATGGAAAAATTCTATATTTTTCCCTTGATTCTCAAGCTCTTTTCTGTTCCTCAAAATTCTTCCCGGATTTTCCATAATTAATTTTCTCAGAAAATACTTTTTCGGGTTTTTCGGGCACTGTTGTTCTCCATACAACGAAACTACCCGCACCGGATATCGGGTAATAATTTTATTAATTACTTTATAACCCAAATAAACTTTTCTCAGTTCGGGTCTCTAGCATTTGAGGTCTGCTACTACCTCAAATAATTATTCCTCATTCATCCTAAACTCCAAAATCTCTTAATTACGAAAATGCCACTACTTATCTTACTTTCCTCATAATTACCAAAATGACACTACGTTTTCTACTTTTGCCATAATCACCAAAATGCCATCACCTTTTCTACTCTTTCTTAATTCCAACTTTACCCTTGGTTGACTTTTGACATTTTTGGTTAACTTTGACTTTTGGGTTGACTTTTGACCAAATTACCAAAATGTCCTTATTATTTGATGACATTTTGTTCCCTATGTCTTTTAGCCAAAATGATCATTTTACCCTTATCACATAGGCCAAATAACCATTTTACCCTTAGTCATTTTTACTTAGACTTTTTAAGATTAGGGACTTAATCAATTATGATCTTTCTTTCCTTTAGGCATTTTCCTCTATATTTTTTCTTATTTATGGGCCTAAGATTATCACATAATTTACCAGTCTAGCCTTTAATTCGAGTTATAGAAATGCGGATATTACAAATTGCATCCATAGACGAATTATGAATATTGTCTTAAATGTCCCTGGTTGGTCGTTTATGCGGGAGCGTAGGTAAGGTAGACCAGTATGACTTTGATAAGGTAAGGAGATGCGGGTCAAAGTCATAGGCACTTGTAAGAGTACAAGGTGCCGGACCGACCCGCTATGAGAAAGCTGCATGGATTAAGTCATTAGCTTATATTATATGTAATCACGTTACAATGCCCTTTGACCTGAGATCATCATAGATTCCTGCATGAAAGTCACTAAGCTTTGACCTAGTTAAAAGTCACCTTTGACTGAGTGATGATAAAGGTTATAATCAGGCTTAAGAGTTTTCATGTGGAGGAATGTGAGTGATCATGATGGAATTTGTCCCTCACATTAGTTGAGAGATATTACCAG
Source organism: Vachellia pachyceras (assembly GCA_025593235.1). Classification (NCBI taxonomy): domain Eukaryota; kingdom Viridiplantae; phylum Streptophyta; class Magnoliopsida; order Fabales; family Fabaceae; genus Vachellia; species Vachellia pachyceras. The sequence goes on along the minus strand of JANTPZ010000292.1, from coordinate 30,132 downwards.
GCCCCTCGATGAGTGAGTCTAAGAAATGTACGGCTATACTGTAACGAAAAGGAGTTTTCGTTTCTTTGATCAGACTACTCAAGGATTGAGAAAGTAATGGTCGGGAATAGGAGGATGATGTCATACATGCCTCAACCTTGACCGAGATATCGTGTGATAAAAGGGATGTGATGTGGTTGCATAAAAGGTTGTGTCGTGTTAACGATCCCCATATGATTTGGGTAGTCGTAATGTCTTACTAGAGACCGCTTGCGACTTGTGGGCTTGCGGTGAGATTAGCCCACTGCTAACTTTATATGGGCCTACAGGGTCGCATACAAGAACAGCCCAACATGAGCTTTATTTCTGAGGTTTATTTGAATTTTAAATATATATATATGTTAAAATTTGAAATTGCACAATATTATGTAAATAATATTTTTGTGTGTTAGTTTAATATTTAATTTATTTGATAAATTAAATAACCAGCAGTAATTTAATTTATAAAGAGAAATTAAATTCATTGGCTCATTATTTAGATTAATTAAAGGGATATAATTTGATCAGATCAATCCAAATTAAGATTGCAAATTTTGAAACTCACATTTTGAATTTCAAATTTCAATTTTCAAGATTAATCAAGATTAGATCTTGAATATCTTTTGAATTTCAAATTTCGAATTTCAAGATTAATTTAGATTAGATTTTGAATATCTTTTGAAATTCAAATTTTAAGATTAGATCTTGAATATCATTTCAAATTTTGAATTTCAAGATTAATCAAGATTGGATCTTGAAAATCTTTTGAAATTCAAATTTCAAGATTAGATCTTAACTATATTTTGAAATTCAAAATTTAAGTTTAGATCTTGAATATCATTTCAAATTTGAATTTAAAGATTAATAATGATTAATCTTAAAAATCTTTTTGAAATTCAAATTCGGATTTTTCATTATTAATAAAAGATTAATCTTGTATTATGATGCACTCTATGAGCTCTATAAACATGAGTGCTCGTGAACAGTAGAGGCATCCATTCTAAATTTGAATACACTCCTTATTTTCCCCTATATAGATCATATTAGATCACTATTGAACCACTTTAGGGCCTTAGATAACTTAAATTGATCAAAGAAGTGAAAATAAAAATTTCAAAACGGAGTTACTATTCACTTGGTCATTTTCCAGATTTCTGGCCCAACTTTAAAAATCATAACTAATTCTAGAAAAATCAAAATTGAGTGGTTCAAATTCTATTTGAAGCTTATGAAGTGATCTACGGGGAAAAAATACTCATTGGTTTCAAAACTTACCTAATTGATACAGTTTATTTCGTGAAAATCACTATTCATTTGGTAACTTTCCAGTTTTCCAGATTTATCACTCAACTTTGAAAAATCATAAATCTTGATCTACACATCCAAATTTGGTAAACTTTAAAGCTTAGGACGTGTAGTATTTAACTGAAAAGTTTTAAATCATTCGAAATTCATTTGCTATTTTTCATCACTATTCCAAAAACAGGGTAGATTCTTGGGTTTTGGAACCCTTCACTTGAGATTTTAGCTTTTCTTTAAAAATTTGCCAAAGCCTCTTTTTAGTCAAGTTTTATCCTCTTACAGTGCATGATAAATTCCTTAACATCCCTTAGAATTTAAGCCCTTACTCATGCATGCACAATCATTTATTCACTTACTAACCAATGAGAGGTTTATAATTACATAACTACAACAACTTTTAAACATAAACTTCAATCATAATACATAATTTCCACAGGCAAGAACATAATAATATGCCATCTTCAATCACCATAAACCTTGCTCTTACCCTTGCTTGCGCTTGTACCAAAAATGGTTAGTTGGGGAGGGTGAGATTTCAAGGAAATCTCGGTAGCAAACACTCTAATAATACATCTACGTGCATGATTATCAAATAAAATCAAGATTGCTATGTAACAAGAACAATCAATCAAGTTGTCAGCAAGCCAAGATAATCATTGCATAACAAACATCATGCTTTCACACAAGTAAGATTTCATAATGTAAATGGCTACAACCACACAACAAACATGGCAATCAACACATATATAATCAATGCAAAGTAGATGCCAAAGTTATGAGAGTTGCTACCTTGTCCTCTTAACTCCCCCTTGAATTTGAAGCTCTCTTGTTAATCTTTTCCAATGATTTATTTGGTATTTAAACTTCCTAAACATTACACAAGGACATAATCGTCAAGCTTAAGTCATAAATTAGACAAAAGAATCACCAAAAAACGCAATATAACTTCCCTTGCTCTTTTAAAGAATTCTAGAGGTCGGAAACTTGTCTTAATGATTTATAATGCTTCCCAAAACTTGTGCTCACTTTTACCCTACACAAAATCTCATTTTAAATCCATTGGAAGCATTAAAATCATCAAAATCCAACTTCTTCCCCACCATCACAGATGTGGACAAAAATCTTCCACAAGCACAATAACATGATTTCTCAAACTTTCAAAATGATAACAGAAAAAAATAAAAAAAATATAAGAAGCATGCGTCGGATGGATGTACAGCTGTGGGGGTATTATAAATAACCCCACACCCCGTCAAACACACACACATTTTCACATACACACACCCATTTCTAGAGAGATGCAGCGACGAAGGGAGAGAGGAAGAGAGAGGGGGCGTTAAAGAGAGAGAAAGAAGAAGGAGGGAGGCATTTTCCAGTCTAAAGGGTATCTTCTGGGATTATTTATGTAAGTAAAATGATTTATTTTCAGTAAACTTCTTTACAAAAGTTGTTATAAATATTTTTCTCTTTCTAATGGCAGTAATATTATGTTGATTAGAGAATATTTTTGGATTTTAATATTTTTTCAGTTAGAGTTTTATTGGCATAAGGCCATATATAAATAGAGAAAACTTTATCATTTATTTTTATGTGAGTAGAATTATTTATTTGATATATGAATTATTTATCTATTTTGTTGTTATATACGGTTTCTAATATATAGGATATTTGACCTATTAAAGTTGAGTTAAATGTTTTATTTGATATTCTGGAGGTAATAGTAAATCCTTAATAGCTTAACTATTTTATTTGAGGTTGTTGAAGATAATAATAATTTTATTTATGAGTTAAATATTTTATTTGAGGGTTTAAAATTTTAAAGTTGGAATTTTTTTAGTGTGAAATTATTTTTAGTACTGAGATATTAATAGTTTTAATAAATAAATAAATATATTAAGGTATATGAGGATTTTAATCAAATGAGATATTTGAGAAATTATTAAGACTTTTTTATGAGTATTTAAATTCTAGATTCAATATAATGTTGGCTTTAAAAATATATGTGTACATATATATATATATATATTTAGTGGTGGCCATTGTGATATTAGAAATTCTAGAGGAATTTAAGTCCTTAAGTTGTTATTTTTACCACCTATGTTAGTTATTAAACTAAAGTGTGGTAATGTTGAATTATTTAGATTAATTGTGAAAAATTGTTGGTTTACTTATATCATAGATACTTATGTTTGGCTTTTGAGTTAATTCAATGTTATGCTATAATGGAATAACATATGGATTTTCTATTAAAAAATGTTTCGTGGGACTAGTGATTTTTGGAAACATACATTTATATATATGAAAAGAAATTAATGGATGGCTACGGTTGCATCCACGAGGGCTAGATTGCACCGAAAGGATGATATCTTGTTAGGGAAGCATGTTGGGTGGCTAAGGCTGCATTCACGTGAGTACAACTGTTAGGTGGCTACGGCTACACTGAAACAGACCATATCTGATTACTGAGGTACTAGTGGGTGGATACGACTGCATCCATTATAACATCATAATTTTTACTTAGAGAATTTAATTATCTTTGAGAAATAATTATTTATTTAAAGGATTTATTTGTTGTTTAGATATAATACTTAAATTAAATATAATCTATTAGGTAACCATTTGAGTTAAAAAGAAATTATCCTTCAGACCTATGAATTAAAGAAAGCATAAATGATAATAAAAATATATAAATAAATAACACATAATAAATAATAATGTAAAAAAGGGTATATAACTATATCTAAATACAATAATTTCATATAATATATATATTAAAAAGGGATCACGTGGCCCCTTGGTTATATATGTTTATATATAAAAAATAATAACAAAAATAAACAAGGCAGCGTCACATGTGTGTGTGTATATATTGAGGTCATCACGTAAGTGTTAGATCTAAGTTATGTTTCATTTTCCCCCTCCCTTCTCGTGGCGTCAATTGTCCCTTGGAGTGTAGAAGTTCGTTCCGGGATCAATTAGGTAATCAAAACTACTTTGTTTTAAATTACTTTATTTATAAAAAATTTTCTAAATAATTTTCTCTTTCTAAAGACAGTAATATCATACTGATCAAGTTAAAATTTAGGATTAGGGTTTGATATAAAGATTGAGTTTTGTCAATAGCTGTCTAATGAAAGGTAGAGGGGAAATAAAGGTTAATTTGGCTTCTTTTGGATTCATGATTTGACTGTCGTTATAATTTGAAATAATTATTTGATTTAATCAGTTTATAATTTATTCTACATAGGTGGTTTGCATATATTAGATTTGGGGTTGAATGATTTATAAGTGTTATTGAAATTATTTTTGAAGTGTTAATCAACTTATCATGTTGAAAAGATTAAGAGTATATATGATTTAATAGTTTATGTTGAAAACCCTAAACTTTTAATTGGAATTGTGTAATCGAGATTGATTTGTGAATTAATTACATCTTTGCGTTGAATGAAATGATTGAATCTTGGGTTAGATTAAATAGTTGAAAGACTATTGATAGCTATGAATTTTAAATGATTATTTCAAGAACTTAAATGTACATAGTTAAGTTGATTATTTAATTTAGTATATTAAATCTGTGTCTACATTATTGTGTAGAATAATTTGATTATAGTTGGTGCTCTGTGGCTTGAGTTTTCAAGTATTTTGGAGTTGAGGTAACCGATGTTAATTCATTTTATATGCTTGCATGGATTGTAAGGTATTTTCGATACCTTAATTATGTATTACGAATCTTATCTCTATTTTTATATGTTTAATTTTAGTGAAGTGGGAATTATTTTATTTATATATATAAAGGATATATTTTTCTTAGAGATATGTTTGATGGGCTATTCATAATTTATCTTTATCCGTAACATATTGTGAATTTATGCATTTGTGGGGAATTGACATATTAGATGTATGGAAGTAGTTGGGTGATCTTGTGATGATGGGACTTGTATAATGTATTTCGAATGTATCCGCGGTTGCCCCACTACTGATTATACTGGTTGGTTGTATTGTGACTCACATTCAGGTGGGGAGTTGGCTTAGACCCAGGAGGGAGGCCAGGATTTATTGTGACTCACACTCAGGTGGGGAGTTGGCTTAGACCCAGGAGGGAGGCCAGGATTTATTGTGACTCACACTCAGGTGGGGAGTCGCCTAGACCCAGGAGGGAGGCGGGGTTTTATTGTGACTTACATTCACGTGTGGAGTCGGCCTAGACCCAGGTGAGAGGCCAGGAGTAATATGGAGGAGCAGGTTGGAGGGATCACTTGCGCATTCTGATTGTATTGAATCGAAAACATTATTTTGTTTAAATATTGTATAATAGCACTGCTTCACTGACTTATAATCCTATATTGTATATTCTATGAATTGATTGTTGGTTACTGGGGCTTTATGTCTCACCCTATCAATATATTTTTTTTTGGGAGAGAAACTTAGTGGTTCGAAGTGTGAAGGGAAGGAGTCAATAGTTTGATAGTAGCTATCACTGTAGGCTTAATAGTTAAGCTATTTTAAGGAGAAATGTATATTACCAAACTTTAGAGCTTGCATACTCTAATTTTTTTATCATTATGGTTATGCCGTGATATTCTATATATGGTTAACAATTTATCTTTTGGTATCTCTAACTTGTTACGTATCCATTGAGTGTTGTTTATGGACCTGTATATTTAAGGGGATGCTTAAATATCGTTGATTCTTGTAACTTTAATGGTGACTTGTGGGCAAGTTTTGTGCCCTAGGTCAAAATGATACTGTGAGTTGTGAATGGTTTGTGGGTTGGGTGTCTTACCCATAATTTTGTGCCCTGGACCTTGAGGATTTAATAATTAATTATATTTAAATGTCTATTTGGTTGGAATTACAAATGGTATCAGAAGGGATTACGAGTTACATAATTAATTTTGAATACAATATATGGTTAATTTGTTTAGGGGGTTACATCCACGGGAGCAATACCGTTAGGTGGCTACGGCTACACCGCAACGAGAATATTTTATTAATAAAGTGCCAATTTATTGCAGAAAAGATTTAAATGATTTAATTATAACATCATGTGCATCTCTATCTTATTCTATCTCACTTGACACATCTTTAGCACATGTCGGTATGTACGATGAGTTGGAATTTGGTACGAAGACTGTTGTCTTACCCCGTTGCTCTTAACATTTTTCAGGGAATAGTTCTGGTGCTGGTACGTAGGGGAGAACTTCAGGGGCTTAGATATCTCGGCATATCTCTGTAAAGCATCTTTTGTTATTTTATGTGTTGATTGAAGTATATTGACATTTATAGGGCTCATTTTGCGAACCCTAATTTTTACTGATTTATTCATACTATTAAGGCTTGATGCCTTTTATATTTAATGAGTTTCATGATGCATTCGTAAATTTCTTTTTAGAGATATCATGTTATCATTTTGATAAGAATGAGATCTCTTCATAATCCAGATGGACTTGCTAATTAACTTATTGAATATAGCTCTATGTTAACTTACATATATTTAAAGAGCTATTATTTGAGTTTAACAAAGAGGTGGTTACAACATGTCTGCCTCCATCGAAGTGTTGATATCCATCGTCCAGACCCAAGCCAAGTCTATCGCGTCGGCCTTCCTCGTCCAGACCCTAGCCGAATCGGATGATCGCTCTGATACCATGAACATTTTGATATCTTGAAAATGCATACTTTATTCATAGAGGTAAACTGGATTTATAGACCCAATTCTAGGTTACACCATAATCCCTAGAATCAAGCCCATCATTACACAAGAATCAGGAGGAAATCATGCAGCATCATATCTACTATAATCCAGGCATGCAAACCGGAAATTACAGTAATTGCTAATGACAAAAAGGCTAATTGAGCCTAAGGCCCATAACCTAACTTCAACATATTCCAATGGAATTTGATTCTCTCCTAAATTTTTTTCCTTTTCTTTCTACTCATCTCATTTCTACTAATGGGTTGAGATTTTAATATTTTGTAAAATAATTATTTTTTTATTTTACAGTGAATTGCGCGAATTAATTAATTATTAATGTTACCTTCTTGGCATTTATAACTCTCAAAGTCTAAAATCAGTGCCGAGTCCTTTCAAAGCAGCTAAGGCCTAATAGTAATAATTAATTTGGTTTCATTAAATGGAGGAATCATTAGGAATTGGGTGGGAGCTAAGAGATTTTTTATTACAATCATAAAAATTTCCTGGGAACAAATGGAATTATAAAAAAGATTATTCCATGAGTATCAATATATATAATTCAATGTTTAATAAAAACCTATTACTTCAGCCATGAGAATCAATATATGTAAATCGATGTTTAATAAAAACCTTTAACGTGATGCCATGCGAGGCTAGTACAAACGGTAAAAGTGGGGTGTGATATGAAGTGCATGTTTGGATTGACATATGTTACTGTTTTTCTAACGTAATTTACAGTTTATGAATTAAATATGTAAGATGAGTTTTATCTTGATTTACATGATATATATATATTAACGGGGTACAGTTCACTTTCATCCTACTCCCACTGTCCCGTTTGGTTCGGATCATTTTTGAACGACACAAAATAATTACAGGAATGGGATGCTAAATAAATATTTTTTTAAAGATGTAACTAATATCTTTTTTATATATAGATATATCTAAGTAAACCGTCATAGTCTACTCGGTTAGCCTGCTTCACATCGTTACCAGGGGTGTAGTCTAAAAAGTAACTCTTTTAAACTCCACTTAAAAATACGGTCTAAAAGATCATATTTTTAGATCGTGCATCAGAATGTGTGGAATATGCTCATCCCCTAGACACCTTTATTAATAGAGGTAAAGATTCAAACCATTTAATGTGGTATTAAAATAATATTTTATTTTGACTTATCAAAAAAATAATATTTTATTTTTCACGTTAGGGTAATTATTTTTATTGTAATGCTGTTATATTCATATAAATTTTATTAGAACACAAGTTTTTTTTCAAATTTTTAATGCTTAAAATGATAATATTTGAAATTATGTTTGCCATAATAATTATCAAATATAATTTATAAAAAAAATTATCTGCTTAAGTTACCTTGTCATAATTACATCAGAAGCAGTAAAAATTTTAATGTATTGGTTATTTTATAGGTAAATTAATATTAATGTAGCTAATTTCCTTTTAAATTTAAAATTCACATGTAATTTTTTGCCCTCGACATTTATTTTCATCGTTTTATCCATAAGAGACTCATTAACGGACAAAAGCATCTATGTACCGATTTTCATAATGATGAACAAAATACAATATAACGATTTATATAATTTTCCCAAGTCTTCTTTGCCCATCATTCTCTAAATGTATAACCAATAAAGAAATTACATAAGATTCGAGCAACCAATCCTATAAAAATAATAATATCAAACATCAATACACACACTCAATATCAATCACTTTAATTAATTATCAAAATAAAAATTGATAGTCAACTGATTAAATTTGTCTTGAATCGACATAATTTTTTAACTTTATTTATATTAAATGAGGTTTTAAATAAGAAAAAAATATAAAGAATCACATTAAATCATTAATCATAGGGGGTAAGATTGACAAATATGCATTAACCATTCTCCAATTAATTTATATTATGGACCAACATATCATTCTAAAAGTGACTTATAAGTCATGGGGATTATATGTATGCTATAACCACTACAAAAAAATGCTATTTAATGACGGAAAATCTATCATTAAATGGCATTTTCCGTTGCTAAAATGAGGGTCGCTAAATAGAAATTTTCTAATTCTTCTTGCCCTCGTTGAATTCCTATGGATTCTTCTACAGTTCTTGTTATGTAATCATGTTTGGACCACCCTATGGTTTTGTTGATAAATTTGGTTTGGGGAGACCTCTGGAAGAGTCCAATCATCTATATTTTGATTAAGATCTTGAAATTGTATTTCTTGAGATAAAATGTTTTTGAAAGGTGAGTCTGACATGTTGGGGTTGTTGTTATTATTGCTTGAAGAAGATGGAGAGGAGGAATATGAAGAAGATTTAGAAAAAGAGCGGAAGAACGAACTCATAATAGGGAATATAAAATAAGAACACAGAAAAGTAAAAGGAAGAAAATAAAAGCAGTGAATGCAAGCACTGGAAAGTAAATAGAAGATGGAAAACAGATAGATCTAAATCTCCCTTACTTACTATCATCACCTTCAGGTTTCATAGAGGTGTCATAATTAAAATGCATCAGAAATTGCTTATTATGACATATTTAAAAACCTTAGTGAGATTCATACTGTGGTAGTCGTATTAGTGGTATATAATATTTCATATATAATACCCTTATCGAGAGACAAAATGACGCCCTATCCGTCGGGACTTATGCCCTAACCATTTCTGGAAGGCTCAGGCACCATACACAAGAATCATATACAAAAATGGTGTTACTAATTTTAAACCTCTCGCAGACTCTTTATTCTCATCCTCGCTTTTCTTTCTTTTTCGCATTTTTTTCAACCTTTTAATTCTGATGAGAGATTAATTACAACATCTCTACTTCCCCCTTGGTTCTGGACCTTGCAAATCATTTAGCGATAGATTTTTCATCGCTAAATGGCATTTTTCTAGTAGTAAATAAATAAACAAAATGCTATACATCTTCATATATATATATATATGAAGAAGATTAATATTAATTTAAAAGAAACACATGCGACATCATTTGCATTCCATCCAATAAAAGTACAACAATTTATTAGATCATTTTAATCGTAATCGGCTGCTAACACATCTAAAACAATTCACATTTTGCTTCAGTTTTTAAGGAAAAAAATAAACCCGTTGATCGATTTGAGGAAAACAAAGATGGAAGACTAAGCCATGGAACTACATAGGATTCAGATTTTTATTTCTCTTAATAACAAAACAAAACAAGACGTGAATCACTCCACACATGGGTGGATCTACGTTATCGTCAAGGGTCAGCTGCAGCCTCTGACTTCCAGAAATATTAAGTTTGTATTAATACTATGTGATTTATTTTGTACCCATTCATTTTCTAATTTTGAATTGACTAAATTTTTTATCAAATTTTTCTCAAAATATATTAAGAATAAGTCTCACTTATCTTGAACCCGCAATTAAAAAAATAGTCTGTACTCCTTGAACCAATGTCCTAAGCCCACCATTTGCTCCAAACGAGATGAGTACGTCATCATGCATGATGAGGCAACTGGAAAGTAGGAGTGAGAAAATGGTCTGAATGCTTGTTTGGAATCCCGTTTTCCTAACGGATAAGCAAGCCAAGATAAAAAGCATCTCGAAATTTATAAAAACTATCTTGAAATCCTTAAAAGTTTCTCAAAATCCGTAAAATATCTTGAAATTTGTAAAACCATATCAAAATCCGTAAAATCATCTCCAAATCCGTAACTCCTTACTCCCAATAGATTTCCCAAACACACACTGAGTTGTTACGTTTTCATTGGAGGGACGACGACGACGGCGATGTGGCACCCTTCTTATTAGAGAATATGAGTAAGTGTGTGTGTATCTGTATTTGTTGTTGTACTATGGGAGGAAGGTGGTGGTGGATAGGAGTGATCGATGATGGTTGATCCCTTAGTTTTGTGGTGGGTAGGGACGGGGGCAGCTGCACATAAGGGGCGTTTGAATGTGATCATTGGGAGGAAAGTTGTGACAATCTTTGCCGAAACCTTTACAGAACGCCTCACAAGTTTGTGCAACCATGCATGGGTACTAGTACCTGTAATGCGGGTTGGGCCCGTGGACCTAACCCGCCAGCCCGCCAAGGTGGCGTGCTGATTTCAGCCCGTCACCTTGAACCCCCGGGTTAGGTGGGCTAAGCCCACGGATTGGCGGGCCAGCCAGCCTAACCCGCTTTTTTATTTTTTTATTTTCAAAAAATAGGTTTTATGTATTTTTTACTTTTTTCATCCCAATATTTTTTACAAAAGAAAAAGTAATATTAAATTCTATTTTTAGGAAATTATTGAACACTTATTCATAGAATTTGAAAGAGAATATTATAAATATACAATCTTATAGAAAAAAACTAGGTAAAAAAAGAAAAAGAATTTATTTTTTATAAAAAAAATTAAAAGTTGGCTGGTTGGCGGGCTGCGGGTTGAGAAATCCCAACCCGCCACTTGGCGGGCTGACCCGTATTCCCAGTACTAATGGGTACGTAGAATATTCTGTACTCATAGCAGTGCTTCACTTCTGATGACGAACCTGGGGGGATAATCCTCTTACCTGCTCATCAATTCATTCCTATTACTTGCCATCAACAATTACAAACTATATATATATATATATATGTATCTTCAGAAGGGATGATGAAGAAGAGTGCAAAGAAAACCACACAACAGAGAGACTTCTGGCTAGCTAGCTTATGTGTTGCCATGGCTCTTGGAAGGGATGGTCAAATTTGTGATACCAATTAGTGTGTAATTTATAGAGGAATTAAATGTTAATTAATTGCAATTACTATTTTATCTAGTTTTCCCCAATGAGAATTGTTGGTGACAGCGGGTTTTAGGCTGTAGTTTGTTACTGTTATTAATTTATTAATTACACATACTGATTACTTAGTGCCTGTTTGGGAAGTCATTTTCCCCAACCGGCACGCTTGCCAAGATAAAAATCATATCAAAATTTGTAAAAACCATCTCAAAATCCATAAAAACCATCTTAAAATCCGTAAAACCATCTCAAAATCCACAAAATGCCTCAGAATCTGTAAATTCCATTCTCCTAACGGATCCTAACGGAGTTTCCAAACACACACTTAGCTTGCTGATGAAAAACTGATTATTCATAATCTTGAGAGGTCGATACAAATGTGTTTATCTTTTTTTTTTAAAATAAATAAATGACTCCAACCAAAAGTCATGGGACATTTACATCTTGCCAAAAACTGTACAAATTATTACTATCTATTTTCTTTAGTATAAAATAAATCATTACTCTCTCATTGATTTTTTAAGAGATTAAAAATTAATTAAATTAATATTTCTATTATTTTCCTTAAATTAATATACTTGCTTATGAAACGATATATAATCTAATGATGCATATAAATTATTTTAAAATTTATATAATCAAAAGTAGAAGGTTTATTTTTTTAATCTCTAAAAAAATCAATTAGGGTTTATATATATATATATATATATAATTTTTTGGACCAAATACAGATTATAATTATAAAAGGAGAAGGGCACATCTTTGGATTTTGGTGCCTTTTTTGTGCCAAACATAATAAGAGAATTATTAATATTTTGGTTCATTGAACGGTTGAAACCTTTGACAAATATTATAATTTGGAATGATACATTTCTTCATCCATCTCCCTGTTTGAAGATATTTTATAATCACTTATAAATTGATATATAATCTAACAATATATATAAATATTTTATAATATATATAATTTAAAGTAGTTTATTTTCCTTCCTTAATCAATTTAAAAGAATCAACTGAAACATATATTAATAATAAAAAAACCCATTTGTCATAATTTTAATAATTTTCCCTAAAATCTTTAGAGACTTGATAATGATTTGAAAATTTTTTGGGATCAAACAGTATTTTTTTACTTGCGACTTATATGTAATTTAATAAAAAAAAATCTAGGAAAGGCAAAAGGCACAAATTGGAGATGGCGTGGCACTTGCATGTTAATATATAAATCCTATTGTTGAATTACTGTCAAATATTCGAGAAATGGAAATGGGACATAATTCATAATGGCATAAATGCAGTTTAATCAAATTATAAAATTCTGAATTGCTCTCTTGGACAAATTAGGGATTTTTTGAATTTGGTGGTCTAATTTTTGATTTGGCTATTTCGACTTTTCTCCATAAGTAATTTTTTTGGAGTAATGTTAGTACTTTTAAATTCAAATGCACTTATTTATTTTTATCTTTTTATTTTTATCCATTAATTACGTGTTTCTAATTTATTTTCACTTATTCTCTCCCCCAAGTCACTTCTTTATAAATATTGATGTTTTGAAAAATAAATAGCATTTTTTTGCATATTTATTACCTTCAATCAATTTTAGTCGACTTTAATTTTAGCCAACATTTTACAATACATAGTTAACTAATTTATAACTTAAAGAAAATGTATGAAGCAGTAATTTTTGCTTCAAATAAAACTTCTAGCAGGAAGAGACTTGTGCTTTAAGAAAAAGACCAGAGCAACAAGAGAAAGAATATACCATACACCTTCGACCACAGCCAAATTTGTGCACTCATTTTTGCCCGAGTTTTACGCACACATTCCACATATCAACAGCTGGACACCAAAGTAATATAGGCCGTCCTAGGAAATAAGAAGTCCACCTAATTTTGAAGGTCATATGTCCAAGATAAAGCCGAAAACATCGTTATCAACAAAAAGAAAGGGAGCCAAAAACATCATTGTCTTTGGGTTTATGTGCAGCTGTTTCTCTTGGAATCTGCTAAACTATGCACAACAACACACTACCTTGTAATCACAGGAGAATAATGCATGGTTGGATTCCCTTGTTATCTTCGAATAACCAGGACTAGTTAGCTGTCCTGGAGCTCATATGGGAATATCTCTTCACTGTGGTAATCTCTACTTGTGATCAAGTCTCAAGTCCCTAGAGCAACTAACATTGCCTTCAATTTTGAACCTCATGGGGTTTTCACTTTTTGTTCTTCAACATGTTCTTCTCGCAGCTCTTGTTGCTGCACAATCAATGAACACGCTTGTGTTAGCTCAAGATAGTCCTTTTGGCAAGTCTGTAGATAAAGATGCTCTTCATGGTCTCAAGGCCACTTTCAACAACCCTTTTCTGAATAATAACTGGGTTGGCTTCCCCTGTAATGAGGCTGAACCGTCAAGATGGTATGGGATTCGGTGTACCAGCGGTCGAGTCACCTGGGTTGTACTGGAAGGTTTAGGGCTAACCGGCAAAATGAATGTCAAGGCATTCTTCAACCTTACAGAATTGTCCATTCTGAGCTTCAAGAACAATTCCCTAAAGGGAAATCTGATGGATTTCTCCAACAATCATCACTTGAAGTACATTGATCTGTCAGGCAATGAGTTTGATGGGCCAATATCAAGATCCCTTCCGAATCTTAACCTCTTGGAAACGTTGTTAGTACAAGATAATAAGCTTACAGGTCCAATTCCGGAGTTCAATCAACCAAGTTTGAAGATGATCAATGTGTCAGGCAATGATCTTCATGGCAGAATCCGAGTAACTCAAGCTTTGCGATCACTGGGGCCTGATTCATTTTCTGGCAACCGTAGATTATGTGGCCCTCCTGCTCTCAATTCCTGCAGCACTAGCTTGAAAGCTTCCATTCCACCATCAGGAGGCTACGTAGAAAACGAGGAGGCCCAGAACCAGAATGGATCTTCAAAGAAAGACAACACTCCCACTATTCTAATAATTTTCAATGTAGTTCTTCTGTTTGCAATAATCTTGCTAGCTTTTCTTTACTACAAGACAGCTAAGAAGCTCAACAAAATCATGAAGCAGCAGATTCCCATTAATAAAGATGTGGTGGAGAGTACTGTTGATAGGGTCGAAATGAGATCTCGTCACAGTCCAGTAGTGATGGCAATGGAAGAGAAGAAGGAGCTTATATTCTTTACGGATGAACCGAAGTTTCAAATGAATGAACTCTTAAAGGCTCCTGCAGAGGGACTGGGTCAGGGAATCATGGGGAACAGTTATAAGGCTATGCTGAATGGAGGAGCTACCATTGTTGTAAAGAGGCTAAGGGACTTGAAGCAAATGACAAGAGAGGACTTTGCGCAGCAATTGCATGAAATTGCGGATCTGAAGCATCCAAATTTGTTGCCTCTGCTTGCTTACTACAATTCCAGAGATGAGAGGTTGCTGCTCTACAGATATGCAGAGAAGGGAAATCTTTTCTTCAGGCTTCACGGTAATTTCACTGCCGACTTGCCTCTCTGTTTTATAAACCATTAAGTTTATTACAACAAATAGAACATAGCAACAAACAGCAATATTCATCCTTCCATGAGATAACAGTTCCCAGGAAGTTCAAGTGTAATGAGCGTCAGTAATATAAAACTCTAGAAGAATCCAATCCCAGGTTCAGTAATCAGCAAGTATGTATACTTAGCTACATAAACTAATTGCTTTTTATGCCAATCGTTTTACTCTGACATGCATTTCATTCTACTTAAAGATGGGTAAAAAAAAAAATTATGAACTTTCTGATGGTTAAAGAGTACATACCAAACATTACCTTTATAATACTTAAAGATGATTGAGTAAGTCACCAACCAGGATCCCTTCAAGTCTGAGGATTAAAATAAAAATAATTCTAACAATCTAAATTAAGTGAAAGATAAGTATTTGCCTGAATAAGTCATTTTTCTTCCATCTTGTTCATAATCAATCTGAGTAGTTTACCTGGGGCTAGCTCAGGTGTCAAGAGGGGTGAATAAAAAGATAAAAGGTTCTGGTCTTTCTTATATATCCAAAAAAAAAAAATCAATTTGAGCATGGGCATTCAATTGTTATGCATCTAAAAACTGGATTGGACATTCATTACAGCAAACAGAAGAGGAAACCGGATTCCATTCACATGGAGCTCAAGATTATCGGTGGCAAAAGGGGTAGCCAGAGGATTAACTTACCTTCATCTCAATGCCAAGCCAAACAACACCATGGCTCCCCATGGAAACTTGAAGTCCTCAAATGTCCTGCTAGATGAAAACGACACAGCTCTCATCTCTGACTACGGACTTTCCTCCCTCATAGCACAACCCATTGCAGCTCAACGCATGGTCGTTTACAAATCACCCGAACATGGATACGCAAGGAAAGTATCAAAGCAATCTGATGTCTGGAGCTACGGCAGCCTACTCATAGAACTTTTAACAGGCAGATTATCTATATGTTCAGCCCCACCAGGAGTTACCGGGTCAGATCTCTGTAGTTGGGTGCACAGAGCAGTGAGGGAAGAATGGACGGCGGAGATATTCGATAAGGAAATTTCTGTGCAGAGAAGCGCACTTCCCGGGATGCTGAGATTGCTTCAGATCGCGATGCGTTGCACCGATAGGTATCCGGAGAATCGGCCAGATATGAGGGAGGTGGTAAGAGAAGTGGAGAAGATTGAGGTGGTTCCATGGACGTCGGAAGATGAAGAAGATGCTTCTGGAGATAGGTCTATAACAACAGATGATTCTCTCTACTCAACCAGTCCTACTACCTCAGGGATTATTGGAGATGACAGGTAGAGATGATGCTCATCAAGCCTAGAACCCAAATCACACATTGTTTTTCAGATTGAAAAAAAAAAACTGTGAAAACGTTATCATGATTGAGATTTCAGAGTACAATTTGAAGTAGAGGAAAATTTAGGCGGTAGCTTCGTTCCTCTTTACACTACATTTTTCTTTTCTCTGCATTAACAATTTGCTGCTGCTTTGCCTGCTTCGAGATTTATCTACTATAAGTCTATAACAGTTATCTGCAAGATTTAGTATAATGGAAGACATACACTTTGCAAGAAACCTCCTCGAAAATGAGCCATGGCTCGCAATAGGTGTAACATTCAAGATGAAAAACTTTCAGAACTGAAGCGATGGATGTACGCGCGCTGTGTATATTTACTCAACTTCACAATTATAGCAGACTTGAATTAACGTTGAAACTGAGACGTCCCACCTTCTTGCCACCACCATCCAATTCATCGCATGTAATTGGAAACCAAAACTGATGCAATGGCTATTATAATGGCTAGCTCCTAGCTGCCTTTTGCACTTGTACTACTATGCTTTATATACAATGACCGATTGACCTCAACTAGCTTCAATTTCATCCTCTGATTTTTCTTTTGCTTACATAATGGACCATCCACCAACTTGCATGAGGCGTGCAAAACTCATTTATCAAGACTTAATGCTCCATGGTACTTGTTATCCGGATTCAGGGGAATTTCGTTCACTTGCTGATGTTTGTGTGTGTGTGTGTGTGTGTGTGTTTTAAAGCGAGAAGAAAGAAACATGTAATGGACCGAAAGATGACAGACACAAAAATAGCCACAGAGGAAGACCCAAGTAATGAACAAGTCTTAATCAGATGGGCCAACTAAAAAAAGCCTTCGGATGAAAAAGAAATTGTGGAAACTAAGAGAGGTAGAAGGAGCTGAGAAAATATAAATAGAGGGAACATCAACACGAAGAGGCTGTGATTTGATTTTGGAATGTCTCTCTCTCTCTCTCACAGATTATCTTTTCTCTCTGTAACTCCTTTCTGTATTCCCTTTTTTGTTATTGTATAATGTAGTTTCCGTTCTGCTATTTTTAATGTATTGAACTTTCGACGTTGAGTAATATATCAGTGGATCTTTTCATTATTCCTTGTCTTTCATTGAATATCTGTTGCAGCCATTACAAAACATTGCTTAGCTCGCTTCTTGGGTTTGGATGGGATCACCTTCTTCATCTTTGAGTTGCTCAATTCCAGATTTTGAAGAAGCATGGCATAGAAAGCAGGGCGTGCCACCAAAGGTGTTGTGTCCAGATGTGGTAATCCTCTCAGTTTTGAATTACAGTATATTGCTTGAATTAACGTTACTTTTTCAACTTGATTTACGGTTTACGAAGTAAGTATGTGAGAGATAAATTTTATTTTAACTTACGTAAACGTGATTTCCTAGTACTTTGACAAACAGGCACATGTTGAGAACATGGTCTCTTCAACATTATTGTCTCTAATGGGACACAACGATGCGTAAAAGTATGGTGTGATCAAATCAAATAAGTAATACAATGAAATTAGACTGAGTCAAACTGGATTGACTGTTGGGTTGGATCAGTTTATGACTCTACGCTCAGACCAATTAATCTGGTTGAGTGTGATGAGCTATTTTTAGTTATTTATTTTTATGTTAATAATGATATTTGTTATTGTTAAATATTAGACATAATCGATTTATGCTAATATTTTGTTGTTTTGAGATTTATTTTATATGATTTTAAATTTTTTAATGTTAATTTTGTACTATGAGGTTATATTTTAAATGGTATGAAAAACTGGAGGGACAAGACTGGCTGGGTTGAATCAAAAATTGGTGATCCGACCATTTGTCTGGTTTGGTTGACGGTGAGACTTGTCAGGATTTTGACCCAGATAATCCAGTATGAAACAGGTTAAACCTACTTAACCCATTGGGTTGGATGGATTACACAGGTCAATTTCTTTCACTCCAGAAAATAGAAACTATCAAAAGCAAAGAGTTTGAGGAGAAAGAAGATAGGAATGGTAGAGAAGGAAAATAGCATGGGAAAGATGCAACTTCCAGTGAAAAAAAAAAAAAAACTCTTCAAAGCTAAAGTGAAGAAGCGTTTTGAAATAGAAAGCACGGAAAAGGAAAGGCAAAGGATGGATCATTTCAGTTCAACAGAGATATGCTTTTAGTTTGAAGCTTGCAAGCTTTTGCGACCGGGAAATGAAGAGACCACCGACACTGAGGTCTGAGGGATTCAAACTGCAAAGAAGAAAGAGAAAAGTGGAATTTCTTTCTTCTCATCAATTTTTTAAGCTTGCGATGCATACTAGATGATGCATTATTTGTTAAAACTTTTGTAAAAGTCAAACGCGTGTTAAACAATGTTTTTTTAAAAAGAAATAATCTCCTTTATATATTTACTCCGACTTACATAAAAGTACTTTCCTACCGTGTTTTTAAACGGGCACTCAAACCCACGTGCTCTTGCATGTAAACTGTGTAGACTTCATTCTTTTCATCATTTTAAAAGCTTTTCAGTTAGTTGCCTCAGAGGCCCAAACCCACGTGCTCTTACACAGAAAGTAAAATAATGATGTTGTACATTCCCCCAACCCTATCTCGCCATCATAAATGTAAATATGTGATTTCTTTATAATATATTTATAATATATGTACATTCAGTTGTTAACATTTTGATATATTATTTTGAGAAAATGACGGATAAAGTACCTTAAAAATGATCATTTGTCAAATTTAGATTTCAAATGAAAGAGTTACAGCGTTTTGAATTGAGACATTCTGATCGTTTATTTTCATCAACGTAAAACTCATTCAATTGAACTCAAAACTGATTCGAATGAAACTCCAGTCTCTAAACATTTTTCTCTTTGAACGGTTTATGAAGACCACTTTCTAAGCTGCACGTTTTTTGTGAGGTTTAGAAAGTATACTTCATCCATATATTGCTGCGTGAATTGTTACAGGGTCATTTAGGTCATTTCATTTAAACATCAGTAAAGACACGTTACGAACTGTCAGCTAATTGAGATTTAAAATTTCAAATCACCTTTTTGGGATTCACCATTTTTGAGATACTTTATCCGTCATTTTTTCTATTACTTTTATTAAAATATGAATAATGTCATATATTTTAATTCAATTATAGCTCCGTTTGGTAAGCCCGTTTGCACAACGGGTGCGCTTACCGAGACACTTTTCCTCTCACATAAACTACCTCAGAATCTGTGTCCGTTTTCCTAACGGGTTATCCAAACGGAGCCTATATCATTTTAGTTATCGATTTGATCGGATTGACCATGTATAATCCAGTAAACCTTAAATCATTTCTTTAACATTTGAGTATCCGTCCTGTAGTTTTTGAACTTGACATTTTTACCTCTTGCTACATTGATGTCCCAAAACAGCTAGTGCGCCAGACAGCCGGAATGTTTAAAAGCTATTTTAAAAATAAGTTTTACAAATTCTGAGGTAAAATTTAGATTTTAGAGAATAGATTTTGGAAAATAGCTTTTACAGATTCTCAGGTAAAATCTAAGTTTTGAAAAGTGATTTATGCTTGGGAAGTTATTAGTTTTCATGGATTCCGAGACAAAAAGTAGATAGGAAAGATGAAAGAGAAATAATGAAAAGTAGAAAAAAAAGAAAAAGTAGGAAAGAGGAAAGAAGGAAAAAGAAAAATTAGGAAAGAGAAAAGAGAAAGAATGAAAAAATAGGAAAGATGAAATAGAAAGAAGGAGAAAAAGTAGGAAAGGAGAAAAAGTAGGAAAGAGAAAATCTAAGTTTCAAACCGATGTTTTGTAACTAAAATAGTTTTTCTGAAAATTTTTTATACTTAAACAAAATTTAAATTTAAATCAAAATCTAAATTTTTGGAATATCTTCCAAATAAAATCCATTCTAGTTCATTACGATCTCGGACTCACGCAGAACTGGACGAAGCCTCGTACTAGCTTTTTATATTAGTCCGTTTGGGTTGGGTATTAACCCTGATTTAGTCCATGCTCGCCCCTAGGTAATTCAAGGCTTCCCAACGTGATTGAAAATGTTCGTATTTAATGAATCCACCTTTTGCCTGCATTTTATAGCCGAAAAATGATAGGGGAAGAAAAATAAACTGGAGGCGGCCGCAAGTCACCATTTATGGTGGAATACTGATTCAATGAGGAAATTCTAAGAACGTATACAAAAGGTGCCGGTGCCTTGCCTGCTTGATTTAGCTCAGATTTTAGGTTTAGATGCTCGAGTTTTCTTATAGGAAACAAGAAATATTATCTTCTTGGTTGAGTTGAATGTTGAATGCAATGACTGGGCTACTCCGATTTTCTGGCCCCATGAGAAAGCTTCAAGATGTATAACCATCAATTTCTTTAGAAAACCTAAATGCCTTAGCATTGACCCCTTTATTTTTCTGGTCTCTTTTTAATCGTGATTTTCAGCTGAAATTTGGGATTTCGGGGATTCCATGTTTGCTGGAGCTTCAATCAGAGGAGGCACACGTAGATTCTCCTGCTCAGTCATGAGGTTCCTTCTCTTTCTCTCTTGAACGCATTACTCTGTTTGAATCACATTGGTTCTTTTCCCGTTATGTTTGTTCCTTTGTTTAGCTTTTTATTTTGTATTTCTGACTTTTCTTTCTCTGCTCGGCCACTTGTAAAGTAATCGGAAAGTGATGGTAAGAAAAGAAACAGATGTCCCCTTATTTTGTTCTGCAGGAAGTTAAATATTTTTTGGCAGACTATAAATTGGAGGAAACGGTTTCTGCAGGATATATAGAAATACCACACTTCATGTTGTGAACTAACTCTTGTTAAAGTACTCCTTCATTTCTTTAGCCCATGAATGTATTTATTTCTCTCTCTCCAGAGGTAGCTTGTATCGCTTCCGCTGTCTAGTTGAACATGTTCCTTCTGTTACATCATCCTCTGGGGCAATCCTGTGCTCTATATCTTCCACTCATGATATGTGTATGCATCCAAGACGCTACAGTTTGGCAAGGCACCCTTCAAGATTGGCATCATTAACTTCTTCGTCAGATTTCCTTTTCATTCATAGATCAAGTATGCCAGCCCAGGGTATTTTTAGGAACTGGCTGCTGGCTAGATACATGAGTAATGCCTCATTTGAGCTGAACACACATAATGGTGTTGTAAGGTTCTCTCTGGGCAAGTCGCCTGATAATAGTAATTCCACAACAAAGAACAAGAAGAAGAGAAAAGTTAAAATGTCTAGGAAGGCAAAATTGAATGAGCTCAGATTCTATCGTTTGAAGGCTAAAAAGAAGATGAATTCCCCTAATCCAGAAGTGAGGATAAGATACAAGCTTGAGAAGGTTAGATAATTATACTGCAGATGTTAACATATTTTTATGATGATTTTATCATCTTTATATTTTCAAGACATCCTCCAGTTTTAAAATGAAAATTTATGGGATGCTGTGATGATCCTTACATGACACTGCTACTGCTTTAAATGCCCAAAATAAAGTATTTACTTGTTCCATGGGAATTGAACAACAAGCCTTGTCCCATTATGGGGGGCCAGTTAAATAGATTGTGTTCTATTAACAACCAAATGTTTAGATAAATTGTAATCAAACATTGCAAGATTTTTATTACAATAGGACATATCTTTTATGTGAAAAAAAAGTCTTTATGAAGTTCTTGTTTTTCACTGAGACAGGCATGCTTTGATCATGCAGTTTTGCAGTTGCCTGATTGATTATTTTGATAACAGGGCCCATTTAAGAATCTGCAGTGTTATTGTTTATCTTAAGTGTTTTCGATAGGCTGGAGTTCTTCATTTTTCTTTGGTCTCTTATTTGTTTTTTTTATTATTTGGTGTCTTTTTTAAACTTGAAAATCTGCAGGCCAAGCGGAAGGAAGCCTGGTTGATTGAAAAGCTGTGGAAATTTGAGGTACCAAAGCCCCCAGCAGAAACATATGATCCAGAAATTTTAACAGTAGAAGAGATGCATTACCTGAAGCGTACTGGTGAGAAAAAGAAAAACTATGTTCCAGTTGGGAGACGAGGAGTGTTTGGCGGGGTAGTTCTAAACATGCATCTTCATTGGAAGAGGCATGAAACAGTTAAGGTTGTCTGCAAGCCTTGTAAGCCAGGACAGGTTCATGAATATGCTGAAGAGCTCGCCCGGTTGAGCAAAGGCATTGTCATTGACATCAAGCCCAACAATACTATAATTTTCTACCGTGGAAAGAACTATGTGCAGCCGAAAGTAATGTCACCGCCAGATACACTGTCAAAAGAGAAGGTTATTTCAGCTCTGTTATTCATTGGCTGAATTTAATTGTTAATATAGCCTGGTTTTGTATGTTAGACACTGTATCTTCTTCTGTCATTTAGAAGGAAGGACTATTTTCTTATCTTTGCATGGTTAGTAATGATCTACTTCATGACTGGTTGCTATAAAACTTAAGTGTCGTGTACACAAGCCATTTTTTCCTGATGTGCTTACACTATGGTTTTTGGAGTTATTTGTATCATTTTAGCTATCTAGATTAATATTCATTAGGAGTATTTCATTACGCTTGATTTATTAAATGCTCATCATATTCTTGGATTTTGGTGGTTTGATGGCAATATGAAATACTGCAGAGCTGACTCATATTCTTACACTGGAATGTATTCCTTTTTACGAGTGACACACTATTGTTTCTTCCTTTTTTTTTTCTTGTAAGTTCAAAATAACACTTGTTTTTAAACTTCCGTAACCTTAATTTGCAGGCCTTGGAGAAATATAGATTTGAGCAGTCCCTTGAGCATACTAGCCAGTTCATTGAGAAGTTGGAGAAGGAGCTAGAAGAGTACCATCAGCACCTTGAACGATTTAGAAAAGGAAAAGAAAGCTACAAATAAAGATGCTGTGTGTGAGCATCATATTACCTGATTGATAACTTCTATAAATGATACTTGTTTTGATAGCCGAAAAGGGGAAAAAGAACTCTTATTACATGCATTGTCGTGGTTTCTGACTTTCTGAAGATTCGGTTAAGATATTTGTATTATAGAATCAATATGATGTCCTGAATCTGTTGCAAAACCTTATACCATTTACTGTGTTCATTAGTGAATGATTTCAACTCATTTCATCTTCTTTAATATATTCTTTTACTGTTCAGAGGATGAGAGAAGCATCAGAGAAGGCTATAAAGGGAGATGGGCCGGTTCACTACATGTATGTATATTATACTTTCCATAATCTACCACTCCTAAGAAGCCAAACAAATATATTTGTCTCTTACTTATTGCCTTCCAAAATTGCTTCGAAATCTTGGTACTATGAATTAAATCCATAACTTGTTAATTTCTCTGTGGTCTGCTATAAATTACAGATTAAGGAAATAGTAAAGGCAAGTGCAGAAAGTCCAAAATCAGAGGTGTCTATGAAGGCTAATAAAGTCAAGGATTCAGAACAAACCAGCAAACCTACGCCATTTGCTGCTCCTTCGCAAATTGAATCTCCACAAGTAAGTTTATACTTTATTGCATTATATTCAGTGACTAATGTTGGACGGATTGAACAGATTGAAAACAAATACATTATTTGGAAAGCTGGGCATTACGAAGGATATAGGATATTAGAGAGTCATAGCCCTTAACTTGGAGGGGGAGGTTTCACTTGGTGGAAGACCAAATAAAAGCAAGGCATCAACTAGAGAACGTGGATTTTAAGTGGTAGTCTTTTCTGGAATGCCATCAAAGTTGGGTTACTACGCACTTTTTGTTTTTTTAAATTATTACATAGTCAATGGTTTTTACATTAATATCTCAAAAAAAGGAAAGAGAACGTTGGGCTTGGATTAAGAATTGTGGAAGACTTATTGTTGTAAATATTTCTCGTAGTAAAGATTTTCTGTGCAAGGTCCCGGGTTACTTCCCCAATGTGCTCTTTTGATGAATCCTCCCACGTACTTGGATTAGTTTATCGGATTAAGGTGTAAATTTACTTCTATAAGATTTTTTTTCATGAGTAATGTCATTCTAAATTTTTTTATAAGTAGTGCTGCCCTCCACTATTAAAAATGTTAAAGGTTGATGTTAATTTTTTAAAACTTTCAGGTAACTTAATGTTACCAATAGAAATAAAACTTTTGAAGCCAAAAGAAATATCTGTTCATTTGGGAACTTACCTTTGTTCTAGTACCTTCTTCATTTCTTGAGCTCTTTGATATGTGTAATGCCTTATTTGAGCATTAGAGCCGAAGACACATAATGATGTTATAAGGTCTCTCTCTGGGCAAGACGCCTGATGTATAACAGTAATTCCACAGCAAAGGGGAAGAAAGAAAAAAATTTAGAATGTCCAGGAAGGCAAAATTGAAGGAGCTCAGATTCCTATCTTTTGAAGGCTAAAAAAGAGGATGACTTCCCCAAATCCAGAAGTGAGGATATGATATAAAGCTTGAGAAGGTTACATAATTTTACTTCGCATGTCAACATACTTCTATGATGATTATGATGATGATGATGATGATATCAGCTTCTTCATATTTTCAAGACGTCCTCCTGTTTTAAAATGGAAATCTCTGTGATGCTGTGGTGATATATCCTTACTCTTAAAATGCCCAAAATAAAGTATCCACTCGTTTCATGGGAATCGGACCATACAGTTTTTTTAAACAGTCACACATGTCTTCTAGGCATAATGATAGAAAAAGAACTTGAAAATTATAAAATTTTAAAATCAATTTTATTTCCTGCATTTGATAAGTTATTGACCGCTGTTGATAAACAATTCATAATAAATATTGGTGCAGACTATACTTATAATGAATTGTTTAATACCAATTCATCTCTACTCTCCTTTTTGTAAACCCACTCTCACATTTTCTATTTTTACAATCTTTTTCCGCCAACTTGCATTTTGACTAAATTTTTTTTTCTAATTGATATGTTTTTATATATAAAAAGTACCAGCATTCTGATTCAGATACTTTTTATCAATAAAATTTATTGAGCAAGAATTTTTCACCAATTAATTTTTTCAGGTCTCTTAAACTTCTTTTTAATCTTTTTTCTTAGATCTTGGTTGGTCACTTGAAGCATACTTGAAGGTTTCGATTCCTGTTTCGAGGAGGTTAGTATATCATATGCATAGTTTTAATTGTAAATTTCATCCATTTATGGAAACCTTTTATAGCTTTATTAAATTGTAAACTTAAATATATTTTCCGTAATTTATGAACAATATGGCTCTTTAAATATATTTTCTAACCTTGATATGAAAATTTAAAATTATTGTAAAGTCTTTAGTAACCTGTGTGTAAGACATTGTAATTATGAAAATATGAGTTTATCCTAATTTGTTATTAGTGGTATATTAATTTTATCCATCGAAGCACGTTAACTTTTCATTGGTGGCATCTGACAAGTCAATTATGCCACCTTAACTTATAATTATTGACACATTGACTTATTAATTGAGGTATCCTGTCCTGTCATTAATTTGTTAATTTATTATAAGTGACATTAATTTGTTAATTAATAAGTAAGGGTAAATTCGTTATTTCACAATTCTAAAAAATTGCCGACAAATCCCAAAGGACTTGACAATAATTTGAAGCTTTCTTGGGAGCTGAAAGTATTAATTTCTCTTAACTGGGACCTTTGTGTAATTTCTCCAAAGTTGGAGAAATTGTATAATGTTGACTTGGAATTAAATAGAACAAAAAAACAGAGGCAGAACAGAGCATAGCTAAGCTTTCGTTAATAAGTGAGAGACAGACAACAAACAGACCCACTGAAACAAAGAAGAAAATTTCAACAACCCAGCTGTTAATAAATCAAAGAGGAACAGATCAAAATGTTGAAATGGTATTTTAGAAACTCGCCAGAAAGAATGAGATTTTTCCAAGTCACAGAGGAGGCAGAGAGGCACGCATGTACCAGAAGTGAACAGCATGGAGAAAAGCGAGATAACTAATGAACAGGATCTGTTTGGTAAAGTGGTGGAGAAGTACTTTTACCATTTACGAGGTAAATGTGTAAAAGTGATTATCTCATTTTGCGAAAAAACATTGTTGAACGTACTTTTGGGGTGTTGAGAAGCTTTCTCAAACACCCCAATAGTTTAGTTTAGGATGAATATGTGCATTTATTGTACACGCACTTACTGTGGTGAAGTAGAGATATACTTCCATCAATTTGAATAATTAAGTCGAGGATAATTTTTTTTTAATTACGGTATTACCAACTTTAATTTTTAATATAAGATTTGGTTGATTTTTTTTTAAAAGTTATGAAAGCTAAGTATAACTTATTACTTTAGACTTGGAGTATTTATATTTTTCATTCTTTGAAAACTACTTAGATACTTTTCATTCTTTGCAAACTAATTTTTCTGACTAATAATTGATATACAATCCACTAATATATATAAATAAATACTTTTAAATAATGTATTTAACTTCTTTAACTTCTATAATAAGAGTCAACTGTATTTTATATCAATAATTGAAGATAGTATCATCTTAGATCATAATAGGTTACAATTACCTAAATATCCCGATCTATATTTGATATATAATAGAACTCCCACGTGCGTGTATGCATGGAGAACGTGTTGTGGGATATCTATAACAGTGTTGCAAAATCAGCCGTCCAAGACTCATGTAACTACAAGAGTTCTGTTGAAGACTTGAAAAATGAACAAAGAAAATTGTTACATGAAGTGTGAACTGTGAAGTGTAGAGATAGTGAGAGAACAAGCCAAGAAAAACAAGAGTCAAGTTGGCCCTATAGTTAAAAGGCTGGCTTGAAAGAGCCAAAAAGCTTGCACAACCAGAGCCTGAACCAACCAAATGCTTTGGCTTGTGTACGAATTGCTTCTCGAAAATTGCACTCGCCAAGGAGTCGCAAAGTTTGAACAAAGAGAAGATCCCAAAATTGATCGCAGAAGTTGATATTTTTTATGTATATGCACATTCGGCCTAGAATTCTATCCACAAGAGTTCATGCCCTTTGAGAGTAGAAGCAACCCATACTACCAGATGTGTGATTTTGAGCATATAAAGTCCCTATCAATACATCTCCCCGGAAAGTCGATGTCACAGCGGCTACATTCCACGGCCTTCACTCAACCTCCTGCCAGTCAGAACCCTCCGTGGGTAGCCCTTTCACCCCTGTCGACCTCCGGCTCTGATATCAATAATAGGCATCCAAATAGCTTGGAGAACCCTCCCCCAAACGCTAGCTTTTGGGGTAGGGTTCCTCATCCCCACTTAAGTAAGCATCAATTGGTATCAGAGCCAGGCTTACAACCACTCCGGAGAGGGCTACCCACGGAGGGTTCTGACTGGCAGGAGGCCGAGTGAAGTGCTGTGGAGTGCAGTCGCCGAAATGTTAGCTTTTCATGGGGGCCAATTGATGGAGACTTGGTAGTATGTGATACTAAGTCCCACATTGAGTAGAATGGGATGCTCAATGAGGTATTTAAGTGGGTTGGTTCTCCCACCTCAATAGTTAGTTTTTGGGGTAAGGTTCCTTATTCCACTTAGGCACCCATCAGTTCCTCAAGTTACATCCCTTCCTAAATATCAAATATACCGTATAGAAAGCAGCAATTTCTTTGCCTTCGATTCTTCTCAGTTGGATGCTTCCATAAAAAGATGTTTAAAGCCAGGAAACTTACAGATAACTTTCTCCAAAGAAATAATGAAATCTTGGCAGCAAGAGCAGAGATTCTGGAGTTCAAAGGAGATGAAGAAACTACAGGCTGGAACAATCTTATTCCTAGCATTGTGAAATAGGTGGAATTTACGGTAAACGATACTATTTTATGGTGTTTTTGTTTTTGGCATATTTATGTACATTTAGGATAATTTGGTTCAAATTGAGGGTGAGGGCAAGAGAATCACACTTGATCAGCAAGCACTTCCAAAATCAGAACTTGATATGCATCATGATTATACACAAAAGGTTAATTAACAATCTACAGAAGGCTATATTCTAGTGCTTTACTCTCACAAAAGCAAGAAACTTATGGGATTCGACACTGTGCAAAATATAGAAGCGAGTGTGGGAGAAACATCAAATGAAATTGCAATGACCACTGAAACTCTCTCCATTAGTAAATAATTGCCCTTTCCCATTTACCCTCTTTTGGTTTTTGCAATATTGGTATTTTACTTACTTTCGTTGACATTAATTTTTCTATTTTTCTGGTCTTGGATCCCTTCAACCTCTACTCCTGAGAAGCCTCAAATAACTTCAAGCATTGAAACAAACTCTCCATTAGTAAATAATTGCCTTTTTCCCATTTACCCTCCTTTGGTTTTTGCACTATTGGTATTTTACTTACTTTCATTGACATTAATTTTTTTATTTTTTCGGATCCCTTCGACCTCTACTTGAGAAGCCTCAGATAACTTTAAGCACTGAACCAAAATCAGAAAGCTCACAATCAGACCTTTAGATATTTATACTACTAAATCTTCATAGGTATGTGTAAAGTTTATTGCACGTATTTTTCTACTATAATGTTTTTCCTTTGAAACAATTAATATCAATTTTTTCTACCATTCATAACTATGCCTTTATTTAATAGAGTCCTATATGTTTCAAGGAAAAATGTCATATTTTTTCACTGGATTCTATTTGTATAACAACATTATTTGTCCATTCTTATTCACTTCAGGACACAATTAAGGCCATTCAAGCCGAGATTTGCATGCCTTGTGTGTCTAAACAGTTTTGAGGATGATGATCTAATGAGATTATTCCAAATAATGGCGAAAAGTGCAGATATGGAAGCTCAAATGCTTTATAATTTCAAAATTACTGCACATGAAGATGACAACGAAGTGGCTAAGGCTCATGCTGACTTGGAAGTCTCATTGAAGATAGTTTTGAAAGAAATAGCTACCTCTGAAGAAAGTAGCCTTTTCCTCGAGAATTCTCTCAAAACCTTTGTTGTAAATTTTGTGTGTGGGTGTGTCAAAGGAAGAGTCCCACATTATTTGGGATTGTGGGAGTCCAAGTGATTATATTATAATGTGATCTTGGATTAGTAAATTGATTAAGAGGAGGAGTATGTTAACATACGACAAAGGGCCACTGGAGACAAATCCGGCGTTTTCCCTACCCCTTTGTGCGTAGGTTAATTGCGATATTGGGTACTCTTTATAGGAAATATCCGTCTAATTAATTCGTCACTCTAATAACAATTATGGGTTTTTAGTATTTGTAACCGACGTCTTTTAATTATCATTAAGTGTGTTAATGATAATGTAACCACCCATTTAATTGTCATCAGGTGCATTAAATAGACGAATTAATTGCCATTATTTAAGAGTGCCTTATGTGCAGCCTATAAAAGGGCTTGGGGTCGAAGTTCTAAGTGCGGCTCTTGAACTTTCGAGCATCATTCTTCCCTCATCTGGTTCTTTACCTTGCTGAGTTCTATTATCTTCCGCTAGTTCTGTTCACCCTGTCCTTGCAGGAAGAATCCGTTTAATCCTGGGGAGTGCCGCAACTTACTTGCCGGTAGTCGCGGAATAGCTCTTAAGGACAGTGTCCT
>JANTPZ010000289.1:0-40085 GCA_025593235.1 Vachellia pachyceras | reverse complement strand
AAAGTGATATGTAAAACAATAACCTTCGATTCTGCACAGGAATCACTGGCAAAGCTGATACTGTCAACAAAACCGTTCCCTGCATGCATAATTTATACATTTTGTCAAACTTATCAACACACACACACACACACACACTCAAATTATAAATTCTTAAACTTTGTCAATTAGACCCACCACCACCAAGTTGAAACTTGAATGAAAAATGTTTATGGATACTTATTTAGAAACTAAGTAATATGACAATTTATGTCATTTGGGATGAAACTAAATACTCCTTTCAATCCTAAATGTAAGAATTAGTGTAGAGGTGTTTGCTTTGTCTCAATAGCAAGGCCTCAATCAACTTTGTCTCCCAAATTTATATATTTTCCTCAAATTTTTCTATTAATTGAGCATATCAAGAAGATTTTAAGGGAATAATTCCCAATACAAATAATTAAAAATTAATGATACTATAGGAAAAACAACATGTTAGATGAGTTTCCTTGAAAGAAGGGTCTTATAAGGTCTTAGGTTCCCTAACTCTAACAAGTGATTTTTAAAGTATGGTACTCTCAAAGACTTATGCCCATTGTAATATATAAACATCAGTTATTTAGATTCTCTATTTTGCATCGGGAGGGGGTAGTTGGTATGTAGATGTATATACTGAGAGGTAGATGATGGAAGCGAAGACAATGGTCATGAAACGACCAAGGTGTGAATCCGCAATGAAGGCGCCGACCAAAGGAAATACAAAGGAGACGCCACTCCATATGTTAACATTCTTTGCTGCTGTGACTGTTGACTCTTTCAAAACATTGGTTTGGTAACTTATCAAGTTCCCAACTAAACCATAGTACGCAAGTCTCTCTGCCACCTCTACAACTGCATATATGCAACCAATTAACAAAAAGTTAGCACCATGCCTATGTAATTAACTTTTGATAAAATAAACAGAGTGAAGGTGGATCTAGTAGTTTGGAGTAATTCTCTATGTACATCCAGTATCTTAAAGTATTTTGCAGTATATTCACTACTCTAAATTATTTTTCTAGGTGCGTCCAACCCTTTGAAGTGTTTTTTTGGTGCAATTATACACTTAGTAATTTAGAGTGTTGGTTGCATCTGAAAAGATACTATATGATACCGTATGCACCTTAATCCAAATATATATACACGTTTCAATTTTTCCTTGTAATTATTTTTCCTATTCTCAAGTTTTGAGCTTCAAATGAAAGCTGAACAAAGTTTACAGAACTTAAGTATATCAATACGTGATGATCAAGCAGTGGTTGGGAAAGAAAGCATATATATATATATATACGTACATATGATGAAGATGGCAGCATTCCAGCCACCCTTGGAGGTTTTTTGATGAAGATGATCACTTGAAATGTTGTTGCCTTTTACTGAAGATTTATTGCTATTCATTGCTGTTAGCTACTAGGAAACACAACCTAAAGTCTGAAGAAATAAAAACCTTATGAGGTTGTGTTTGATCAACTTTATACGTGTTTTAGCTATATGTATGATGTACTCAAGGGTTATGTATGTCTGTATGTACCAAGTAAAGAAATCGACAGGGGTCAAGATCAAATTATTGGCTGTAAGAGTTGGCAAAGGGATGGTGTTTCTACAAGTTGCATCTTAAAATGGCATTTTAATTTGCAAACATTTCATTTTTTTTATTAAGATTTATTCCAAGTCTTTAAAAGTGAACAAATAGGCAAGATTCCTTTCACTTTCTTTTTCATATTATAATTTTGTTTTAAAAAATTCGAAGTCCCTATTCTTGCTATTGAAAGAATGTAAGAGAGTTTCTGTCAATCACATAAATTTTTGTTGCCCTCTCTCCTAATATATTAATGCATGCGCTGTCTCAAGGATCTCTTTAGTTTCAAATGATAATTTCTTTTGAAGCAATCATTATTATTTTAAAAATTAAATTTAATCTGTTGATACTTAAGAATGCTTAATCAACATTTAAAACTTTGATGTTATGATCAATGGGGATTGAGTCTAGTGGAATGAGATAATACCTTCTAATATATATGGTGAATCAAAGTTTAAATTTCTAAAAAAGGTGTTAACATGTAGCACCTAATAATTACTCGAACAAAATTATCCCAATATAAGAATTTATATGTAAAACAATACATTTTATAATAAAACCAAAAGGATTAAAATGAAATTTTGTGTGAAGTTAAAGGTTAAAAATGAAAAAGTTACTAAGTTTCCAAAAATGTTCGCCAAAATTTATTTATTTTTGGTCACAAAATGGAAAGCACCTGTTCGTCTCACTTCCAAACAAACCATTGTGGGTTCGAATCCCAATCAAGAAGGAAAGAAAATGCCCTAACAATTAAATTATAGTAAAGTAGCAACAATCAGTCTGATTTTATTTTCAAATGCATACAATACAATAATTTTTTAATGCAATTTTATCCGTCATATTTTAAATTTGGTGTAACCCATCTAAAGGTTAACTTAGCCTTAGTTTTGTTAACATGTAGGTAAGCCGACGCTTAAATTTGGGAACCACTTCTCAACTTTGTTGCATACAAGTCAAGACACAATTCCTTTTACGTGTTTATCTTGGAATCTATAAAATCGTTCCTTCAACGGATTTTCAAACAAACACAATCATCTTCAACCCAAGTTGTTTCAAGAAGGAAGCTACAGAAGTGAGAATTGATTGGTCAGAGCCATCAGCAGATCAGAGTCGTTTGCCACAACAATATAATGAGTATAACCACCACCCCTCTCCTCCCCAATTACCTACTCTCTGCCTTAACGTAACCATCTCCTCCGGCAACGACGGTGGCCGAGCTCCTTGCTCAGTTACACCTTCCAAACCCCAACTTCACAACATCATATCTTCATCAAGCCTTTCTCTGTATGATTGTGCTCCTGTTCTGCTCTCTCTGCTTGAGTTGACACACAAACAAATTGAGTTGACACATAAACAAACTGAGAATAGATTCATAGCAAATATTTGGGGAAAAATTACTCCAGATTTTAAATTTAGCCTTTTCAATAAACAAAATTATTTCAGCATTTAGTTGTTTTGATGAATTTGTTCTACTAAATTGGTGTGTGTGGCAACTCTTCTCTTCTTTCATAGTCCATGTTCCTGCTATCACGTGCGTCTCTTCTCTTCTCCCCAAGTATTCAAACCTCTTCGCCTAACCTACGGGTTGTGATAGTTAAACCTGCCATTTTTTAGGGTAATTTATTCTGATATCCCAAATAAAAAACTTATTTACGAAAAGGTCTCATGGATGAAAATATTTCTTCTGAGGTCTCAAGGCACCTTTTATCAGGACTTCATGTTGTCAACATCAGCGCATGGTGTTATCATTACCATTACACATGGTGTTGTCATCATCAGTGTATGTTGTTGTCGATATAAGGACATCATGTTGTCAGCACCAGCGCTTAGGACCTTAGAATAAATATTTTGATTCATAGGACCTTTTCGTAAATAAATTTTTTATTTGGGACCTCAGAATAAATTTCTCTTTTTTATCTCAACATTTTTATTTACCAATAAAATTTTATTAGTAAATAACATATTTCTTTTACCTTTTTATCTTAATATTTTTTTAAAAAAGTAATACCAATTCTTAAAAAAACACTTAATACATTCAAAATTAGTATAAAAATATTTTATTTCTTCACATCAACTTTAGAAAATACTATGTTTAAAATTACAACAAAATATTAATACTTATATATTATAAATTATAAAGAGATGTAACAAAATTTGAGTCAAAATAAAATAATTTTGTGTGATGCAATTTTTTTATTGGTTAAAGTATATATTTAGTTATTTAAATTTACATAAAGCTGTAGTTTGATTTCTTAAATTTAAAAAGTTCTTTTAATTATTTAACATTAAGACCGTAAGTTTTACATAATGAACAATGCTAATTCAATTACCATTCTACAATGATATAATATTAAAATATGCTTAAATATTGATTATTTAATATATTTATATATTTTAAATTTTGACCATATTTGTCGGTATTTAATAGTAAAATCACCATTTCAATTTGTTGAGTCACCATTTTTCATGAAGTAAAACTAATAACATTACCAAAAAAGGATTAAAAGTACACTTTTTTTAAATTTGAAAGACTAAATTGAAACTTAAATAACTAAATATATGCTTTATCCTTTTTAATATTTCAGAATTTTTAATAAAAGTTTTGATGGCCTACCAACCTCCTTGACGGGCTCGAACCGGAAGAATGATGACGGTTATTTTTTTTTATTTCTTTTCTCTCCATTTTTTTCCTTCCAACCTTTCTCTTGATATAAATGATGGTTGATTTTTTTTTTTAGTTCTCCTCCATTGATACCACATAGGCTATCTTTTAGGCAAATCAACAACCCCAAACTAATCCGATGAACACGTTAAAAGGTGAGATAGCTAGTTAGGGGATTTAACATTTTCTATATCCAAATGGGAATCGGACCCCAACCTTGATGAAGGGAGGATGATTCTTAACACTAAGCCACACACCTCTCACCGTTGGGTTAATTTCTACTTTTGGGATATGATATTGGGTTTGTTTGAAAAAGTTTATTTACTTTTTAAAAGTATGTTCAACAATGTTTTCTGTAAAACCAGATAATCTCCTCCACATATTTAGCTCGACTTACGTAAAAGTACTTCTCTACCATGTTCCCAAACGGATACATTTTCTTACATTTTAATCCAAATAAAGACTTCCTTAATGATCAATACTCGTCGTGGACGTTCTAGAATGATTTAGGAGACACCTCATTTCATCCATATCGTTTACAGCTTTATATCCTCAGCAATAAAGGAACCAACCTACCTTATTTTTTTTCCTTAAAAAGAAATCAAACGATAATGCTTCTGTTTTATTAGTTTAGAAAATTAATGAATAAATGCTTGATTATTGGATTCATAATATAAGGTGGTACACGCACACACATATGAATACATATAATAATTAAAACATTGCCATATACACATATATATAGAGTAAGTGATCGCCTAAATATATATTAATGATGAATTCGACTAATTAATTGTGAGGTTTCTTAAACGTGTGAGTGGTTGTGATTGAGTTACAGCCAACAAAGAATAATCCTATTTAATTAACAATTAATTGGTACATGCATATTGTGTGTGTGTGTGTGTATAAATATGTGTAGAAATTGAGAAATGCTTGGTATGTTTTAACTTGCAGAAAATTCACAGCAATGGCGATTCCAGTTTCCTCAACCAATGCCAAGAAATTTATACTTGCTGCGACAGTGATTATGCTTCTCCTCTCATTTGGTACGTACGTGCAAAACTACTTATTTGGACATTATTAAAAGGTTAGGGGGGCTTGTTTGGAATCAATTTTAAGAATAGTTTTTACAGATTCCGAAATAAAACCTATGTTTTGAAGAATGGATTTTGGAGAATAGCTTTTACAGATTCCGAGGCTAAACCTAGGTTTTGAAAAGTAATTTACGTTGAGAAGTTATTGTGATTGTTTGGAAAAGTTTATTTATTTCCAAAAGTACGTTCAACAATGTTTTTCCGCAAAACAAGATAATCTCCTCCACATATTTATCTTGGCTTGCGTAAAAGTACTTCTCTACCGCATTTCGAAACGGGCCCATTAGCTTTTACGGATTCCGAAGCAAGAAGTAGGTAGGAAAGATGAAAGAGAAAAAATGAAAAGTAGGAAGAAGAAAGAGTAAAAAAGGAAAAGTAAGAAGAGAAAAGAGAAAGAACGAAAAAATATGAAAGATGAAAGAGAAAGAAGGAAAAAGTAGGAAAGAGGAAAGAAAAAAAAAGTAGGAAAATGAATAAAAAGTATGAAAGAGAAAATATAAGTTTCAAAACCTGGGTTTCAAACCGATGTTTTGTATTCAAAATAGCTTTTCTGAAATTTTTTTTTACTTAAACAAAATTTAGGTTTTGGATCAAAACCTAAATTTTGTAACCAAACTTAGGTTTTGGAAATTGATTCCAAACAGACCCTTGGTCTAATAGACATAGTTGATCCCTAAAACAATATTCAAATCTTCAGAAAATGTGTCCATACATTTCGTACTTTACAGTGACTTAAGATGGATTGCTCCTAATAAAATGGTACATGTATTTAGCCAAAAAAATAAAGGAAAAAATATGAGAAGTTTAATGCAGTTTAGCTTTATTAGTTCTATTACTACTACTATTATTATTATTATTATGGATGTTGCAGGGAGTCAAGAACAATACTGTCCAGCAACATGTTCAGACGTTTCAGACTGCAACGGTTTCTGCTTAGGACTTGGCTATGAAATTGGAGAATGCATTCCACCTGATAATCACTTCTGTTGCTGTGCTGATCGTAATCCTTAATTATTAATCCCAACTTCAACTCTCACACCTTCTCTACATTAACGCAAAGTTATATATATATATACATATATATATGAATAAATAAACTGTGTGTGTCTTCCAGTATATTATTATACTGGAGTTAGAGAAATAAATCGCTCTTTTCATGACTTATGGCTTATGTGATGAATGATGTAATCATCCGTGTAAGAAATATATGTTCTACCTTGCTCTTATACAGATATTCCTTTTATTTTAAAATATATATATATATATATATCTCTTAGTTCAAATTATTAACAACGTTAGAATAATTTGAAAGTGTTTTTATTAAGAACTATATTAGAAGAAATTTTATTTAATCTTATTTAACAACGTTAAAGAATAATTTGAAAGTGTTTCATTATATTAAATCTTTGATTTATTGTTTACCCTTGCTTAATATTTAATATTCATCTGTCTTCAGTAAATTTAGAGAAAACTTGAGCAATTTTATTTTAATAAAATTAATGACGGATCCATAACCGGATGTTGGACAGTTTTCGTCTCATACTTTTGGAGATCCTGCTCTTGAGCTTGACTCGAACTTATATGTGTTCATACGTGATCGATCTAAAATACTACGAATTGGTTGGTTAAAAAAATAATTATTACATTAAGAGATTTAAATAAATGAGAGTTAAATATCTAACTAAAAATTAGTAACGGAGGTTGATATTGCGAGACATACTTAAATATTTCTTCTGGAGTGCATGCCATTCTCATTCTTTCAAATGAAAATATTTAAATTATTTTTTATTGTGAATCCCATAGATATATATTATAAGAGAAATTCTTATGTGCACTCCATCACTCCCCAATCAAAATGCTTGGATTGACTTTCTAGGCCAGTACATTGTCTAATATTTATCTCTTTGCCATTTATTTTTTATTTTTCTCCCTCGCAATATTTTCAAGGTAAAGTAGGATTCACAGAAAACAATTAGAGCATTTTGATTAGAAATAGCATAAATAATGTGTTGCATCTTATGCATATAAAAATTTCTCATGTTGTAATGAATTATATATGGAGAGAGAAATAATTAAAAAAATTTATAATATATGATATTCATGGAAAAAATAATTGAAATATTTTATTAGACGTGAGATTATACAAGTACGAAAGTATCTCTTCTGGTTTTCCTTAACGATGCTAATAAATGTTAGCCCTTAATTAGCATTTTCTATAAATTTAATCTTAATGCGTGCACAAAACAAAAGAATTTAAAAAAACTGTTTTTTTGGGCTCAATCTCAAATTAAAGAATATCGTGATAGTTGATTACATATTAATTTTAACTTATTTATTTTTCAAATATCATGTTTGAATTTGATATTAATGTATGAAATATCTGTTCTCATAAGGTTTTCTGGATTTATATATATGTATGTATAATTAAAATCATATCAATTTCATTATTACTCGCCTAATTTAGCTGAACCGATAATCTTGAAAACTTAAACCAATATTTTTACAGAATTATTACTAGCCTAATTATCATCTCTTTTTTTGCCAACGCATAATTCTGATCTCCAACAAACTGACTAAATAATTCACTTTAACTGAAGTCTTGCATTATAGCACAACACACATCAATATATATATATATATATATCCAAAACAACCCACTTCAATATATAACTCGAACCACCTCACTAGTAAATTATTCTATTTATCCACCTCGCGCAAAAAGTTAATTATATTATTCGGAGAATTTGATATTTGTACGTAATTAATGAGTATATTTATGGCAATGATACTCTACTAGAATAAATAAAATATTATTGTATATTGGTATGGCAATAATCAATTTCGGTAAGTTATTTTTCTCTCTCAACAAATTTGTTAAATCAATAAGAAGGGGTACATGCATATATTAAAACATTACCATTTTTACATATAGATATTACATACTTGACGTAACATTAATGGATGTGAATAATTAATTACGAGTATAATTAATGTCACAACCAGAAAAATGTTATTTAGTGACGGAAAATATTAACGACCCTCATTTTAATGACGGAAAATAACCATTTAATAGTGTTTTTATGGTAGTGTGTGTATAAATATGTGTACATACACACAAATACGTGGAACTAGACACAAAGTATATTTGAAGATTAAAAAAATGTCTCTTCCTCTTTTGTCAACCATTGCAAAGAAATTTCTGCTTGTGGCTATGATTATACCTATTAACTACATAATATTTTAGCTGTAATTAGTTTAAGAGTGGTATGATTACACAGTTTCTTATGGCAAAAGAAAAAAAATAATATATATTAACACATAGTTTCTTCAAACAATGTCTCATGCTGTTTAAATGTTGTGAATATAGAAATTAACATTGTTGTTATAAGGGTTTTGGATTCTTGTAAAATGAAAGTATTGTATTAAAAAATGGAAACTGGATTAGTTAGAAAGGTTTAGTTGTTGTGTATGGATCAAAAGGAGTTTGATCCTTCCTCTTATTAGAGGTTAGTTTATACTACCAGAAAAATGCCATTTAGTGACGGAAAATACATCGCTAAATGATTATTTTCCGTTGCTAAAATGAGGGTGGCTAATATTTTCCGTCGTTAAATGAAAATTTTCTTATGGAAAATAGTTATTTAGTGATTGATTTTTTCTGTCACAAAATGTCATTTTTCTGGTAGTGTTGCGAAAACAACAAAATTAGGTGAGATTGACTAAATAGATTATCTAGCATTATTATGCTCTATCACATATCATATTTTTGGATAAATTATTAACCAATAGATCTTTTTTTCTAATCTCATTGAGTGTGCACTTCGATTTTTATATACTGCTTGATTAAACTTCTTCAACAGTGACTCCAATGGCATTCTCGAAATATGTTCTAATTACCACCTCAGAAAATTTTCTACCATTTTCTCCTCAATAGAGGTTATTTCAACTTGTCTACGTATTTCATCATTATGAATTATATCTATTGCTCATGGGAGTGGGGTTAGTTTCTTGCTAATAAATTAATGAAGATACTTACTATAATCATAAATACAAGATTTATTTAAAAAGTATGCCTCGATAAGTATAAGACTTCCATTCATTATATCTCACAAATTTTATAACTTTTGAAAATTATTCTTGTTAATTTCATATATTAACATTATTAATATATACACCAATACAAATAATTAAAGGTGTTATTTTACCAATCCAACCCAAAAACACATTTTTTACAAACAACTAATTTAATTAATTTTTTTAATCATTATAAAGTAATTAGTTAAGTAATTGTCAAACTCTTACATATATGAATACGAATACAGGTGGGAGAGCACAAGATCCACCACAGTGCCCAGGAACGTGTGCAGCCTTTCCAATCTGTGATGAATACTGCAAGCAACATGGCTATCCAAGTGGAGACTGTGTCCCTCCACAACTTTCTTCTGCTGTTGTTCAAAACCTCAATAATTACTCCGCTACTTCAACTCCTTTTTTTTCTCTGTTTTTTTGGAATAAACATTACCAGAAAAATATCATTTAGCGACGGATTTGCCATTTAGATGGTCGCTAATATTTTTCGTTATTAAATAAAATTTTTTTGATGAATAATAGCTATTTAGCGATGGATTTTTCCGTTGCTAAATGATATTTTTCTGGTAGTGAAAATTATCATACTATTAATATATAATGACAATGATAATGAATTAAGTTCATTCACACTTCTTCTCTTTTATGTGATGTTTGATCTATACGAAGCAAATATATATATAGGAGGAAAGTTTTATGGGTTAAGGTACAAATACATCCACGAGGCATTCTCTTTCCCTGATTAGCATAAACATACACTCGGAGTTTTCAAATACACGTATGTTAAGTCAATTAACATTGACCATTTAGCAAAAACATATCAATGAAAAAATGGTACATATATATATATAAGGTCTTCAAAATAGTGTAAAAATATCAAGACCGTTGAATCAATCAACGTTGACGGTTTAACAAACAGTGCCCACACTCATAATGTTGCACACTTGCCATATATTGTATCTTGTAGAAGACCTCGTGACAGCAGATAGGGAGCCATTCAAGAATTTGGTGTAAAAATATATAAACCCTAAACGATGCTGTTTGTTGAATGACAATTTGGTTATGTCATCTATTTAAGGCTCTGTTTGCGATATCGCTGTAAAACTAAGTTCAAGCAAGTCAAGATAAACATATCACATACTTATTTCGTATAGATAATAAATACCATTAATACCATTAATGGCTATGGAGCTTTTGTATCAGTTTTAAAACTACATGTGCATTTTCGCAACAAAAAAAATGTTGATAATGTCTTATGCTTGGGACAAATTGCTGTATGAGTAGATTTGCATTTTACTACAAAAAATTTTAAGTGTGTTTGCCAAAATCGCCTTACAAGCAGGGGCGGACCTGTGTGATTCTTAGCGGGTGCAGCACCGTCCCCTGACTTCCAGAAAATTAGGTATATATTAATACCATATGATTTATCTTGCATACACTCATTTGCTAATTTTGAACCTACTGAATTTTTACTCAATTTTTTTTTCAAAAGATATTAAGAATAAGTCTCACATATCTTCTCAAAAAATAGTTTGCACCCCCTGAATCAAGGTCCTGAATCCGCCACTGCTTACAAGCATGCGTTGGGGGCAAAAATAAACAATATTAGGGATACATGAATTAATGGTAAAATGGCTATTGCCTAAGACCCTATGACTAAATCTCAATTACTATCTTTTTTTTCAATGATTGAGAATGATGATGTTGGATAAATAATGAAATTTTAGGAGATTTGATGTTATAATTTGAGGTCAATGTGATAGGCATGTTCTTATTTATCCCTTGAGAATTGAAATTTGGATCTTAACTTAAATGAAACGAAAATTTTAAAAAACATAAACTAAAATTTGAGAAAAAGTAATATGATAAATATTTAATTCTTACATACGGTTAGGTAGTTCCATAATTAAATTCTATTTATGTTGAATTATTATTGAATAAATACGTGGCTACCGTTGGAGCAAATATCAATAGACAATTAAAGTTAAATAGAATTGGAAGCGAGATTGGGCATCCAACAGCGTAAAAACGATGAAATTTAACTACAACAATCGATGTCAAACAAATAAAGGGAATAAAAAAGATTGTATTACTGATATTAATTGAGAGTATAGAGAACTTAGGAAGAGCAAGAGAAATCAAAGAGAATGCTTTGAATACAATGCTTAATGTGTTTTCAAGGAAAGGTAGGGTAAAATAAATAGTTGATCACTTACTGTAGTCGCCCCCAACAAACCTCGAGAATATTGCATAGTGGTTGTTGAATCTTCGGATCCTAACCATCTGGTTCAACATTAGGGGGAGCTGGTGACAGGTACAAGCTTTAGGTGTGGTTCTACATGCTCTCTAGGTACTTGACCCTTCAGACTCCCGGTAATCACATCATGGGTTGGTTTTGTTGGGCCTCTGATTAGTCAGATCCAAATTATTTTTTGGGCATACAGTTACTGTATTTTAATTAAAGGTTAATTCCAAATTTATCAGAAGCTTTCTCTCAAGAACAATATTATCATAAAAGTCTAAAAATGGACCAATGTTACTTTATTACGTTAAAAAATGAACATTAACTATTGACTTTTTTTTAACGGTTAGGATAACATTTAGAAACTTTTATGACCACACTACCTTTAAAATGAATTTCAAAGGCAATGTTACGCTGGAGCAAAAACTTAAATTTCCAGATTAACCCTTTAATTAAAAATTTTAAAAAATATAAAACTTCAATTGAAAAATACATGCACGTTCCTCAGCAACAGAGTGGAAATTCTTGCGGTTACGTTTAGATGGACTAAAAACGACGTGTCGTAGACATCGGCCATGCGAAACTGTGTGTAATAAAACGGCGACAAATGGCTCATCTGACAGCATCCCAATCAATCTAATCCAATAAAATAGCAGTTCCACTGACATACTGCATTGTCCGAGTGAACCTCACAGGGCGGCTTCTTCCTCTCCTTCACTCACTCTCTTCTCTTCTGGTACTACAGAGAGAGCTTTTGCTGATGGCATCTAATTTACTTGGGCAAATCGTATTTCCTCCCGACGTTCCTGGTTACAAAGTGTGGGAGGATCCATCTTTCATCAAGTGGAGAAAAAGAGACTCCCATGTTACTTTGCATTGCCATGATTCAGTTGAAGGTGAGGCTTGATGATGAACTCGCATATCTTGGGGTTTATACCCATAGCTTTACCGTCTTTCATAAGCTTCGAATTTGCATTTTGTTTGCTGGAATTCTTGGTAGTTTGAGGTTTGAAATTTGACTGTAATCTAAATCACATGGAAATTATGACCGTGCCTTTTAGAACCTCAGTTATCATTGGATTGTTCATCAACACTGATCAGACTTTTTTTTTCACTTCATGAATTTTGATTTACTCACTTGTTTTTGGCAATTCAAGGACGAATGTATCAAGGATAAAGCTATTGATGATAACAATACAATAATTTTACTGATGAAGTAATCAAATAGATATAAATAATCTCCCATGCTGATTTAGCTTGTGGAATGTTGGTTGTATGTCATTGTTTTTTCAATCATGGACTAAAGATGCAGTTTTTGATTTCCTTGCTGTGAAATGGCGTGGAGTTAAGTATTCTGTTAATTATTGTTCTTTTCATCCTTTGACTCCAAGATCGCATGGCTTCGTGTACTCTCATATTCCCCCTGCACCAACTCCCTCAAAACAAGAGTTGTTAAGAACAAATTGGTTTAAGTTATGTCATGAGACGTAAAATTTAAGCAAGTATTTGAAATTAGATTGGGGATTTTAACTCTTAATTTTTTTTGTAATATTGTTTTTGTTTTATGTAAAGAACACTATT
The DNA here is from genome assembly GCA_025593235.1 of Vachellia pachyceras. Taxonomy (NCBI): domain Eukaryota; kingdom Viridiplantae; phylum Streptophyta; class Magnoliopsida; order Fabales; family Fabaceae; genus Vachellia; species Vachellia pachyceras. Next base: position 26,823 of record JANTPZ010000289.1, on the reverse strand, counting down.
ACTTTTCGATTTGCGTATCTTTAGGCTTTTTTTTTTTTTGAAGTCTTTCTGACATTGTGATATGATTAGGATCACTTAGGTACTGGTATGATCGCAGCAAAGTGGACTTCCTGGTTTCCCAGTCTGCTACTTGGAATGATGATGCTATTCTTGGAGCTCTTGATTGTGCGGCATTTTGGGTCAAAGGCTTGCCCTTTGTCAAGTCCTTGTCTGGATATTGGAAATTTTTCATGGCTGCAAGTCCTGGTAGTGTCCCCATAAAATTTTATGAAAGTGAATTCCAGGACGTAGAGTGGAACACTTTGCCTGGTTAGTTTTCACGTCAATGCCCATATGCTTTACAATCACATTCTTTTATGCTGTTTCTCCTTCACTTCCATTTTCAATTGTACTTGTGAACTTCCACAAAATCAAGCAAGCCTTTTATTTTATTGTGGAGGGTATCATATCATCATAGAAACTATTTTGTTTTCATGCTTAGGATTGCATTACCTTTCTTTGCTTCTAAGTTGACAGAGGAAGTACAGTAAATAAGGACAAGAAAAATGTCTCTTGAGGGATGTAGCAAATGAATAATGGTAGTGTAGACCCCTCTAAGGCATTATAATTTTGCAGTGTTAGTGCTTCATGTTAGGTCTAATTGGCCGTGTGGGATTCTGCATTTGGTTGTGAATTCACTGTATTTGTTAACATTCATCATCATCTAATATGTTTTATATATCACAAGGGCTAATCTTTCATCTATTTTTTGGGTTCTTTTCTCTAAACTGGACAGTTCCTTCAAATTGGCAGCTGCATGGGTTTGACCGCCCTATATATACAAACACAGATTATCCATTTCCAATGGATCCTCCTTTTGTCCCAACAGAGAATCCTACAGGCTGCTACAGGATTGAGTTCCACATTCCTAAAGAGTGGGAGGGTATGCTCTGCCCAATTTTATTGGAATGTTATCACATTGTGCCTATATTTTTGGTTGATTGACATAAACTTTTGAAGCATTTGGTTTTGTCAGTCCTTATTTGTTTTGGTCCTTTTTATTTTTTAAATTTTAGCTATGGTGCTTATTGCTTGCAATCTCTGATCGTGTGAATAATGTGAAGTTTATGCTGTTCTTTTCTTTTTTGCGATTGGTTATGTTGACTTTTTGCATGGTCTAAAAAGATAGTTTGGGTGTGTTGCAAAATTATCTTGTTCTATCATAGTTATTTAACTAAGTCACTATCTGTTAATTTCTTTTTATTGACTATTGCTTTTAACTTTAAAATACTCAAATGCATTTTTTAATTTATTTCTGACAGGTAGAAGAATTATATTGCAATTTGAAGGTGTTGATTCTGCCTTTTGTGCTTGGATAAACGGGTCCCCTGTGGGATATAGGTATTCAATTACACTTATTTGATGATTTTATGCATTCTAACTTTCATGCGGAGGTTAGCATGCTTTGCATATTACATTGGGATGAAAAAAATAGTTTTTTCCTCATTAAAGATGCAACAAATCAGACAATACTAAATTACAGAAGCAGAAGAAAAAACAAAATTCCTTAGAAGCTAATTCGTTTTAATTAGCTGTCCATTTTCTTTGTACATGAGAAACAGATTTTCACTTGGATAATCACTTGAGGTTGACAAACAACTTCAGAATATGGCCAGGCATAACAATAGGATATGGGTCTTCATATTCTAAAAATAAAAGGGGGATGGCCTTTTGTTATGGTTAATGTGATTTAGTTATTATATGAAGCGAAGAGATTATGCGGTTGAAGCTTTTGACATTAACCAACTTTTGGATCCATCCATTAATGAGGTACTTAAATGTTTTGCAAGGACAGTCAGGACAGCAGGCTACCTGCAGAATTTGAAATCACTGATTTTTGTCATCCATGTGGCTCAGACCGTAAGAATGTTCTAGCTGTTCAAGTGTTTAGATGGAGCGATGGCACTTACCTTGAAGATCAGGACCATTGGTGGTTATCCGGTATTCACCGTGACGTGCTTCTTCTAGCTAAGCCCAAGGTTTATTTTTCTCTGTAACTTCTTACTTACCATTATTGTGTCCAAGTATATGGGCATTTTGCTTGCTGGAATTCTGAAAATGCATAAGCAGGAAGGAACTATGATTTACATAGTTCATGTTCCACAGCAAGAAAAATTTATCCACATCATTTCATATGGAAAGGCTAATAAAGTGAAAAGTTTTTCTTTGGTTTTTGGTCTTTTCAATCTTCATGCGCAAAAAGAGAAAAAAGGGCTGAAACTTTTAAATGTGATATCCATGTGGTACTTATTTTACTCCCGAGGATTGGTGAAATTGTGTAGTAGACTGAGTTAGAAAAGAATCATTCATTGCCAACTCTCTTACATGCTCCTCATTTGCAGTTTGCATATTCTTGACCTACTCCAAAAATTTGAGAAGTATTTACATGTATCTTATTTAAATGTTTGTTTTGAGCAAGCAGGAAGTTCGACTTGTTCAGCATTTTCCTATTTTCTCTCGGTTAATGTGCTGATAGAGCACAATGGCATTGTGCAACTTATATAATTGACCCCACCTAGTGGGATAAGGCTGCTTCTTGTTGTTGTTGTTGTTGTTGTTGTAATGCTGATATGTATCAAAATGTTTGATGTGTAGGTATTTATTGCAGATTATTTTTTCAAATCAAATCTTGCTGAAGACTTTTCTTATGCTGAGATACTGGTAAGTATTTATATACAGTGATGTTAACTCAAGATGATAACACGCACATATTTTTATATAGTACTAGCCTGTTGAGCAGATGCTGCCATAATTTAATTGTTGAAATATTTGTGATCTATGCTTTTCTGATGTTATAAAATTCAGTGCAATGTTTTTATCTTTACTTCCTTCCTACAATCTCTCCTGATTGTTCCAAAGTTTCGCTCATATTATTTAAAAAAGATGGTATTATCTTTGAGACATCTTATGTTAATGTTACTGATGTTATGTGTGTATTATTATCCAGGTTGAAGTTAAATTAGATAATTCATGGGAGGCATCAAAGGAAAGTGTTCTTACAAACTATAACATAGAGGGAGCGCTCTATGATTCTGGAAAGTGGTTTGCCTCTGATGGATGCTCGGATCTCCTTTCATCTCATGTAGCAGATATAAAGCTCCAACCTTCAGGCGCAGCTTTAGGATTTCATGGTTTTATGCTTGTGGGGAAAATCCAATCACCAAAGCTTTGGTCTGCAGAGCAAGTAAGAAATTATAACGATTTAGGCTTTCTAAGTTGGAACTTGTATGAAAATAGTGAATTGAGAACCATAACTCTGAATGAAAATTTCAAGTATTAGTTATTTATTTTTGAAAGATCCTGCCAATACCATTACTATCTTTGACTTAATTGGGCTTAGAATGAAGTAAAGTTCATGTTGACAAATGATGATGAAATAATCAAACTTTCTCTTATACTTACTCTTCATCTAATATCCTACAAACGTCTGAGTTGCTTGCCACCACTCATTCAATTATTGACCTTTAGTCTATGGTTGACTCTGCATTTTCTTACAGCCTCACCTCTATACCCTAGTTGTCACCCTCAAAGATCAATCTGGCCACCTTGTTGATTGTGAATCATGTCCAGTAGGCTTCAGAAAAGTATCTAAAGCTCACAAACAGCTGCTTGTTAATGGGCATGCAGTCATAATAAGAGGGGTGAACAGGCACGAACATCATCCACGTGTGGGGAAGACAAACATAGAATCCTGCATGGTCAAGGTATTTCTTGTCTTTTCTTACCATGTTATGGTTTCTTTTACATTCATTTTACCTCAACTGAATGATTTCAGAAACTAATGATGGCTTTTCATGCAGGATTTAGTCTTAATGAAGCAAAACAATGTTAATGCTGTGAGAAATAGCCATTATCCCCAACATCCTCGCTGGTATGAGCTCTGTGATCTGTTTGGCATGTATATGATAGATGAAGCCAACATTGAGACGCATGGTTTTGACTATTCTCAACATCTCAAGCATCCTACTTTGGAGCCAAGTTGGGCAGCAGCAATGTTGGATCGTGTGATTGGCATGGTTGAGAGAGACAAAAACCATGCATGCATTATTTCTTGGTCATTGGGGAATGAATCTGGATATGGACCAAATCATTCTGCTTTAGCCGGTACTAAACTTGAGCTAGGTTATGCTAATAAGCATATCATTATCTCATTTATTATGCTTTTGAAAGTGAATTGAAATCTTCTAACTGATTGGAGGTAAATCTTCCAATGAATTGATTCCATAGAATTGCCTTTGTTCTTGATGCAAATCGACAAAGTATAATTTTTCTAGTTCTACTTATGTCACTCGTGACACATAGCATTGTCAATTAAGTCACTTTGTTGGCTATCAAGATTGGTAAAACACGAAATACTAGAGTAACTCAAGGGGATAAATGAGCTGAAAGTAAAATACCTTTAGGAGAAGACTAAAAAATTTTGGACTTTGCCTCCTGAACAGAATGGGACATGGGAGAGGATCAAGTGAATGGTTACTTGCTGAATAAAATAAACGTGTATAGAGACTGAAGGTGTAATTCAATACATTTATATATTTACATGTAACATAAAATATATAGGAAGGCCCACTATTTATGTCATGAATTCCTCTGCTCCTATTTTCTTAATCTTTTGCATATTTTGTCATTAATTTGAATGTGAATAGGTTGGATTCGAGGACGAGATTCTACAAGGTTATTACATTACGAGGGAGGTGGATCTAGAACATCCAGTACAGATATTGTGTGCCCCATGTATATGCGTGTTTGGGACATTGTGAAAATTGCAAATGATCCAACTGAAACTCGTCCTCTAATACTATGCGAGTATGTTTTTAGCTAAAAGGACCCTACTATATTTCAGTTTGACATCAATAGCTATGATGTCCCCTGCAGGTGTCTCCTTTTCCCAGTATTGATTATGGCCTTTTGATATCTATAATGCATAAATGACAGGTATTCTCATGCAATGGGAAACAGTAATGGAAATATACATTTATATTGGGAAGCAATTGACTGCACTTTTGGACTTCAAGGAGGCTTTATTTGGGATTGGGTTGATCAGGTGAGTGTTCCTTTTTACAGCAAATTGATGACTTACCAACATCATGTGCATGAACAGAACGCGTTTATTTATTGAGCATGCTAAGATGCATTTATTTATTTTGTCAACAGATAGGTGATGCCTTATTTACTTCCATGTTATATGATTTGCATGGCCTCTTGTCAACATTTTCATTCTTCAAATTATGGAGAACTTATACATATATATATATATATATATATGTATAGTATCGTAGTTGAGAATTTTCCAGTTGGCTTCACAGATTATTATATTGAACATATACAATTGTCTACATTACAAAATCATTTTATAGGATTGAAAGACCATTCTTTTTGCTCATAGGCCCTGTTGAAGGACGGAGAAGATGGTAGAAAGCATTGGGCATATGGAGGTGAATTTGGGGATGTACCTAATGACTTGAATTTTTGTTTAAATGGCCTCACTTGGCCTGACCGAACTCCTCATCCTGTATTACATGGTGAGCTGACATAATATATCATCCTTGCATTCCATCTTCTCGTATTTCAATGTTCACTCTTTTTCACAACAATTCATGGCTTTGAATGTTTCAGAAGTCAAGTACTTATACCAACCAATCAAGGTGACACTGCGGGAAGGAAAATTAGAGGTATTCATTTTATGAGGGATTTCATTTGCCTGGGTCAGAAATATTCTTGATATCTCACTCAAATTTTGTCTTGTAGATCACAAATGCTCATTTTTTTGAAACGACACAAGGATTGGAGTTCAGCTGGAGTGCTGATGCAGATGGATGCAACCTTGGGTCAGGAATTTTAAGTCTCACCCCTATAAAACCTCAAAGTAGTTATACTGTAGATTGGCAGTCAGGTCCATGGTATTCTCTTTGGTGTTCATCTGTTGCAGAAGAAATATTTCTGACAATAAATGCTAAGCTTTTGAACTCTACCCGTTGGGTTGAAGCTGGCCATATCATTTCATCAACACAAGTTCATCTGCCTGCCCAGAGGGAAATTGCTCCTCATGTAATTTTCAACTTGCACATTAACTTGAATTAGAAATTACGCCCGATTGGCCTAGTAATTTGGCAATATTCCAGGCATTCGTTATTTGTAGTATTTACTATTTCATGGCTGAATATTTTGTCCAGGCCATTAATATTAGTGGTGACGCTCTACGCACTGCAACTCAAGGAGATATCATCAAAGTTAGCCATCAAGATGTATGGGACATAACCTTCAACATCAAAACAGGCACAATCGTGAGCTGGAAGGTAATATGAATGAGAAGATATAATTACTTATTTTATTTCTTTCATAATGCAATTTTTAATTGGCATTGTGGTTCATTGTTGAATTGGCATAATGAAAATGTGTGGAGATAACATTGAAGGTATTTGCTACGGATATTTTTTTCCTATAGTATTATCTTTTTAAAAGCTCATTACTTGTTATTTGAGTTTACTGATGATTTTAGCTAGGATAGCCTATGTAGGCCAAAGATCATTCATCAGTCTAAAGAGTCACCCCTCATCATTTTGATTTATTGAATGAATATATTTTATTGCTTTTTATTATTTTTCTGGTTCTTGGTTCGTTAATAGAATACATGGCATCATGTGATTAGATAGTGAAAATAAACATACAAGTACTGAATCATACTTCAGTGATAATTTTAACATGTACCTAGAGAATCAGCTTGTCCTCTTGAATATGGGGTTTGAAAATCCTTGTTTGACTTTACAGCCATTTTAATTGTTGAATAAATAAAGTTTTTAATCTAATTCTGCTGCTAGGTTAAAGGAGTTCATCTGATGAGTAAAGGCATACTACCAAGTTTCTGGCGAGCTCCTACTGATAACGACAAAGGAGGAGGACCCCATAGTTATCTCTCCAGGTGGAAAGCTGCTGAACTTGACAGCCTCCATTATATTACTGAAAGCTGTACCATACAGAGTACAACAAAGAACTTGGTTAAAATTTTGGTGGTTTTTCATGGTGTTTCTCAGCAAAACAAATCGCATACTTTAATTAAAATCAATATGGTCTACACCATTTATGCTTCTGGGGATGTCACTGTGGAATGTGATGTGGAACCAAATTCTGATCTTCCTCCATTGCCACGTGTGGGAATTGAGTTCAATTTGGAAAAAACGTTGGATCAAGTAAGTTGGTATGGAAGAGGTCCATTCGAATGTTATCCAGATAGAAAGGCAGCTGCACATGTGGGGATCTATGAGCAAAGTGTCGGTGACTTGCATGTTCCCTATATCGTTCCTGGGGAATGTTCTGGTAGGACGGATGTTAGATGGGTGACATTCAGAAATAAAGATGGTTTTGGAATATATGCTTCAAGGTATGGTAGCTCTCCACCTATGCAAATGAGTGCAAGCTATTATAGCACTTTAGAGCTTGACCGAGCCACACACGATGAAGAACTCGTTGAAGGAGATAACATCGAGGTAATTTAGTTGCATCAGCATCTCTGTTTTTGTAATTTCTACAAAAATGGTCATAGGCAGTCATTACTTTCCCATTTCATCTGTTCAATTTGTTTCATTTTATGATACTACAGGTTCATCTTGACCACAAGCACATGGGTTTGGGTGGAGACGATAGCTGGACCCCATGTGTGCACCAGCAATATCTTGTTCCTGCCATACCATACTCCTTTTCTGTTAGGTTGTGTCCGGTGACTCCTCTCGCTTCCGATCATGAGGTTTACAAATCCCAACAAAACTTCTGAGGCATTCTGATAAGAGAATAGTTTCTTACTGGGGATCATAGCTAGAAAAGAACATAACCTCATTCTCATGCATCGATTCTAGCCGGTGCCTTGATGCCGTGTGGAAAAGAATAATCTTACTAGATTCTTTTACTTTCATGTTATGGTTTGTGAATTTTGTACTTCTTCGTTAGTAATAAGTGTGCTGTAGCTGTGATATAGGTCGTGTATTGTTTTTGCATTCCTGTACTCGTGATAATATTGATCCTAGCAGACTCAGGTGAGTCTCCTTGAATGTGGTTTCAGCCCACCTCAAAATGGTCCTCTCGAGTCTTAAGTTTTGTTATCGAACTACTGCTATGTACTTGCAGTGAAGTTAAAGCACTGTACTTGCTGTTAAATAAAGTTGTTGTTTCCTTATTTGATTTGTTTTGAAATTACATAAATCTCTATATCATGTTTTTAAAATATTCACAAACATTTTCATTAAATTTAAAAATTACTTCATATTTTGATCTAATTTTAAAATAATTCACTAAAATGCCCTCCGATTAACTGTTATTAAAGTTATTTATTTAAGCTGGGAATGTTTCGGTTTAGAAAAATAAAGTAGAAATTTGACCAGGGAAAAATACAAAATTTTGTTTCAAGAGATATCTTTGAATATTCTAAGAACAAAGGAAATGTCTACAAAATTCCAATAAAATTCAGAAGAATCTCTATTTAATTTATTTAAGAAAAACATATTTCGTTAAATTCCACAAACTAAAATAATCAAATACGTTTATAAACAAATAGAGAGAAAACCACCCTTAGAGAGTGAACCATAGCATGAAAGAGGAGGCATCATTAGACAAAAGAATAAGCTACTTTACTGAATAAGAAAAAAATGTGAATACCAAATCCTGTTCCAAGGCAAATAAGATGATTGATCTAAACATTCTATACATACAAACTAACCCCATCTTCTTCACCTTCTTTCTGTACATTTTTATTCAGTGCCCAAACCCCAGAGACTTCTCTGGGAACAACAAATGGCCACCAAAAAGAATGATTTCTGATTCTGCTTTGACACTTCTAGGGTGTATTCATTTACAAATTGCAAAATACTAGGGTGGCTCTCTCAACAACATTAAATACAACAAACATATTTCCTGTACCTATGATTATGATGACCTCCACAAAAGTGAAACATGTGGTGATGATGATAATGAGGGGGGAAATGCAATTATAGTGCTTTTCTCCAGCATTTGCTATGAGTTTTTCTAACAGAAAGACAAGCATGGCATATCATTGGACAAATTCTTGTGTATCTTTATCACATGCATGTTTATGCGTGCAATTACTCAGATCGAATCTGCACAATCTAGCACAGACTCCAAAGGTTTGGATTAAATTTGGACCATTGCATGCACATGCATATAGTGAACACAATTTCTCCTATCATAGATTATTTTAGAAAATTTTCTTTCATTTGTTGTATTTCTGTTGGATAACCTCATGCAACTGCTGAAAATAATGTCGCAAGTTTTTTTCCATTCAGATGTGATATGTATCCTCTGGCCCTCATAAAACAGCCCCCCAATCAGCATGGTTGGGGCCAGAATGGGAATGAATGTGCTGATTGGTTAACTCATTGCCATAAATGCTTCTCTCTGATGGCCTCTGGCTGTAAGTTGAATATTTAGCATCAAAACTTTACCTTCTTAAGCGTCTTCTACAAAAACTTTGAAGATGAAATCACGAAAGCGCTTTGAGTATAGCCCAGGATCAACGGCAGATATTGTCGTGGGATCATACTGCATTGCTTTGTAAGCATGCTCAAGCTTTTTGCTGATATCATAGTCTTGTAATATGTCTATGATGCCAAAAAAGATTATAATTTCATATATTTCCCCTGTTGGTTCTCCAACCAGCTGAGGAGTTTCACCCTCATTTCTTCTCACAGTCCGTTCAACCCTCGCTGGCATATTTATACCTAGTTGAATGGACGGCAACCTACAGTGGGAAACGCAATGCTTATTTTATGAAAAAATTGTTAACTGTCATTTTGATTGTCAGGAAATAATTAAATCAAGTTCTTCAGTATTTGCTATCAACTTCTCCAATAAATTTCTTTCACAAGTTATAGACTTCCTAGTGAACCTAATAGCAAACACCTAATACTTGAAGCATGAAACCAAGTTTCTTCCTCATCATAATCATTGCATTACAGTGGAGGAACAAGTAAAAATTCTTGGCTGTAGAGAATCAACAAATGATAGTGAACAGTTCAGAGGTGAAGAACCGTTGAAGTATCAATGTCAAACTCATAAGAAGCAAAGCAAGACTGGGTGGAAATTAGACGGTTACGTCTCTCTGAGCTGAACAGGGCTACCACATGCTTGTTTAATTGGAATTAGAGAAGAAAAATCTAAGTTTGGCATAATTACTGAAGTTTGCTAAGGGTTTTTCTAATAACAAAAAGGAACTAAGCAAAACTATAACATGCAAACATTCATAGAACTCAACACCATTGATTCCACGAAGAAGTTCCTCCACTGGTAATAATTTTAAGAGATAAATAAAGCTCTTAGCAACCAGCTAAGGCACTGTCGAATTTTTGTTCCTCATTAAAATAGAAAGTAACTGTAATAAACAAGAGTACGCATGACCATACCGACTAGAACTTATGAGAAGTTTATCTCTATCTGCTATTGAAAGACGAGGGGTTCCACCATTGTCAAAGACACCATCTGTTGGAAGATATGCTCATATATTTAGCAAAGATTCATATTGAAGAGAGCCTCAAAAAGAAAAAAAGGGTACAAGTTACAACCTTTAGGAGTGAAAACTCCTGAAGTACGGGTAGGCGTAAGAGAATTTTTACTATTTTGCTTTTCTTGGAAATGAAGACCAACCAACATACTATAATCCATTATCCTTTCCTGTTCAAGTAATTCACAGTCCCTATCCACTTGCCTGCGCAAAGGCATGCTCAGAAAATAAAACAATCTACCTTCCAAAGATTCCATATATTTCAAGTTAATTCAGTGAGGCCATGTTAAGCGCACAAATGTAAGAGTGAAAAACGCAGAAAATTTGTAGTTTACTCAACAGTGAGACCATTTCAGTGATATGAGATTGATTCCAATACAAGTATTAGTATGACCCTTTTGTCTTACAATTCAAAGAAATGAACATAGGACATTTTATGCCAGCCATAATTTATATCCAATCAGTTATTTGTAGACCACTGTTCTCATTACCATTTGGATTGAAGTTTAGCTCCAAAACATTTAATTGTTACCCATAAGAAGCTAGTAAGTACGAGACAAACAATAACATTATGCTCCATAACACAATACGCATGCATGCATGCACACAAACAAACATGAAAGAAGGAATCAAAGTAGTTAGCAAGAAAATTACACGCAAAATTCCTCAAACCAGTCCTTCTGCAACCGGAAAAGATAATTTAGATCAAGGTCTTTAAGGGTGGTCGTTGGATCTATTTCTGACTCAGGTTTATCAGTCATACGACCAAAGGTAGAGCCCTTTAAGTCAAATCGCCTATGAATGGAAAATTCAGAACAGAACAGATTCCCCATGATGACAAATCGAACCTGAAATTTATAATGTATTAAAAAGTAAAAAAGTTTCATTCAAGTACAAGTTTCTTCACACCTATGCATTACCTTCTTCTGTGCACCTGTTAGTTTAACACAATGGAGACCGTAGAACTTGGTCACTAGAGTGTTTTCAAAAGCTCGAACATGATTGTAATATGCAGGAAGCATGCGCAAGAGAACCTGCAATCACATTATGAAGTTGAGTTTTATCCAGCAAACAAATTTCCTATGCCATTCAGGAAACAATAGAATCACGTCGAAGTTAGGTGTGATAGCAACCACACAACTTTGAAATAGCTTTTATAGTGGTTTACATAGACCGCCAAGTTGTACAATTTTTTTAAGGAATATGTAGTATTTATTGACCTTCCATGTATATACATTCACTCTATGAATTTACGTTTTATTATTCAACATAAGTAGTGAAACTTCATACTTCTCGATGGGCATGATAATGATTATGATTCAAAATTGATGAAGAAATTCAAGAACTCCTGGCTTATATCACATCCAGCCAATTTCAAGGTAACTCACTTTTCCCTCAGACTTCTTCATTGTCTTTATCATGTATCGGTCATCATTGGTCAAATAGAAAAAGCTTCCACTTTTTCCAGGGGATGAGAGCTCCCGAAGGGCATCATTCCCACATATGGATAACATGTAATCAGCCGGATCTACTTTGAACAATTTTCTGAGAGCCCTGAAAATATCAAAAAGCAATGAACAATTCTCTCGCATGGTTACTGAAAAAAGTATTCTCACAAATAAAGCTAACACTATCAGCAATGCTACTATTATGACTTAAGAAACAATTGCAACTTCAAGTATAACTAGGATTGTTTCCGCACATTCCCAGTGTTCGTGTTAGATACACATTCTTCTCAAGAGCATATCACCAACCTCTTTGTGCCTCCTGATAAAAGGTTATCTACATTTTTCTTAGGCCCATGAATTTTCAAGAGCATTCTCAACAAGTAAGCAATTAGCAGTTTATACTGCAAAAAAAGAGTTCACTTAACCAACACGCATTTTTGTGTATAAACAAAGTCTATTCAATGTTAACAGTTTTTGTCTGAAGCCTGACCTGAACACCACCGGGCAGTAATCTTTCCATCTAAACTCACAAGATGAGTGAGGTGGCGTGTGCTTCGATCCTTCAGATGGAAACTTGGTCCACACTTTTTCATTGGGATCAAATGCAGAAGGCTTCAAATCAAGGGATGCACTTGGAGCAGGTCTTCCAACAGAATGTCTGTGCTATGGCACAAGGAATTAATAAACTTGTAGTGAATATAAGCATCATACAAGGTAAGTCTCCTTTAAATCACGCCATGTTTTTGTGCACACATATCATAGGCGAAAACCCATTTTAGCAAATTCAAGCTATCGCTCCAAATATTAGGATAAGAGTTAATGGAAGAAGATGAAGATTGAAAGCTTAACTGAACCTAAAATTTCATATTAAAAAAACTGGAATTAAATAAAAGCTATCATCAGTACCTGATTCCTAGCTGCAGATTAAGCATGAGGTCATAGTTCTTGTGCCCTTTGGATATGGTCTCCCCCTGTCTCTTAGGAGGCTTTAGTCTCAAATTTGGCGGTTTACTCCCTCTTGAAACAGATCCTTCAAACTGAAAGTTCCCTGAACTTTCAAACCCATCACTTGCTCTCCTATCTACATCAGAATTACGATGGAATTCTTCACTACCATAGCTATTAAGCTTTGCATCCGCAGACATCCACCTAGTCCTCCCACCATCACTTCCCTTCTTAGAAACTGACTGCAACATAGCCATCATCTCAGGCAAGTGTAACCTCTTATCTGAAGGATAAATTGGCACACCCTCACAAGAGCAGACTACACAATCATTAAAAACAGCAGAAAACACCTCTTGAGGGTCCCAATCTTTATGACCAAAAGAATTACAACCTGCAGGATAATAAGTTCCACTACGATCTTTTGAATCTCTACTCCAAACCCCAACATAGAAACTCCCATCAGCCCATCCAAATGTTCCATTCCCTTTAGGAAAACCATCTTCCCAGTTCCCATCATACCTATTACCATCTGTCCACATCAATGAACCAGTCCCATTGAACTCGCCATTTTTCCATTGTCCAATATAATAATTCCCTTTCCTCCATTGATACCTCCCATGACCATCCTGAAAATCCTTCCTCCATTCTCCATCATAGTAATCACCATTTGGGTAGCTTTTGGTCCCTTTCCCATATTTCATATTCATCACCCAATACCCTTTATATGTGTCTCCAGATGAACCTATGTAAGTACCTACACCATCCATATACCCCTTTTTGAATTCTCCTTCATATGTAGCCCCGCTTGGCCAACTGAACATTCCTTTACCGTTGGTTTTGCCTTTGTCCCACTCGCCCACGTACATACACCCGTCAATCCATAAGTACTTTCCTTGACCATGAGGAAGATGATCGCACCATTGGCCAGAATAGAATTCGCCATTGGAGAGAAACTTCTCGACGTGATAGATTTCTCCAGGCAGATGATCTTCGTCGTCAGTATCCACACACATTGGCCTGATTACGTTGTTTCCTCTCTTCGTAGCCGAAAACTCTGTTTGTAACTGTTGCTTCCCAAGCCTGATCAATGTCGTCGAGTTCTTGGGCTCAATCTTCTTATAGCCTATTATTGGCATTCATCCATCAATATCCAGATAAGATATATCTGCAAGGTTCGTGCTTTAAATGGGGCGTTTCAGTAACCATATCTGTAGAATGACACAAAAGAAAGAAAAAGAAGGGAATTTGACACCATTTCCAAACTCAATGTCCGAGTTCCAAAAAGAAAAATCCCCTGAATTCCGTTAGTACTTTATCAGGATCGGTTGTTCTTAGATATTCAAAGGAAACGCTGCAGTTAGTCTATTGCATTGGCGAGGGAAAAAACAAGGAAGATGGTCCGAGTCTGGATGCTATTTTTTTTAGTGATTATTTCCTATCATGCTAAAAAATTCCCTTCCCCCACTTTATTTATTTAATCACATTATCATTATTTTTTATTTGTTTTGTTCATTTGAGTTTGGACCAAAGAGATTCAAGTTCCTGCTGATTCCGAATTTGGCTCCTCAAAGCAATAGCAGACCAGACAATTGGAAGAAGGAGAAATGACCAACGTTGAAAAGAATGAACGAGAGACATGAATGGTGCGGAAAGATACCTGTCCTATTCTTAGCATTCAATGCTCCTAATTTCTAGTTTTGTCTTTCAATCACAGGATAAAAATACCATCTCCTTCTTCGATAGGATTAATAATAACATTAATATGTCAACCACGAGCTACCTTAGTGGCGAGGTCACCACCACCTTGAGTGAAAGTTTCGGGCTCCAGCTCAATATTAACATGCTCATAGGCAGGTGTAAATTGTATAAACTAAAGGATATTTTACATTATATTTTGTATGACAAAGGTAAATTTAACAATAAAGTTATCGATCGGCCAACATAGTTAACTTTTAAATATGTAAATTTAGTAATAATCAATTAATAAGGTTATAAATTTAGCAATAATCAGTTAATAACTTTTTCTTTCTTTTATTCTAAAAAGTTAAACAAAAATGAGTAGTTTGATTATAATTAAAAAGATAAAATTATTTAAAACAACTTTCATAGATGGAGTTAAGCAACAAAAATGGTTTTGATTACTCAAATGATTCTAAAATGAAACTATAGTCCCGGAAAATAGTAAAATATATCAGTCGATTAACTGCGTTGCTATATTTACACACTTATTAATTAATTACTACTAAATTTACACCCTTAAATACTTAGTTGTGCTAAGTGTTCCTGACTAATAATTTTGTTGTTAAATTTGCGTATTTACCTATTTACGCTGTTTTATAAATAACTTCTTTTGCAATGTTGTGTTCTGTATACAATGATATTTTTGTAAACACTATCCAAATGTGTTTATTGTAATATATTTCCCCTTCAATCTCTATCATTTTATATCATCCCACTCGAAGTAATCATATTTGAGACAGTGTCAAACAATCTTTAATATTGGTTGTCATACCTAAAATCACATATAATTAGGTCATATGTATGTATACATGGAACACATGAAGACAATATATAAATAAATAAAATTGTTAAAAACATAATCAATGAATTCATTCACACGTTAATCAAATATCAAGGATTTAAAGTGAGTCAAAATATCTGTAAATTATAAATATCATTCTTTTTGTATTGTGCACCATAAATTGATCGAATTTTCTTCATATTTGAAGAATAAAAGTTTGATATTTTAATATAGGAAATGAAAATGGAGGCAAATGTTGGGTGATGAGGATGACACTTAACCAATTAGATTCAAAAATAAGAATTAGATTCAAAAATAAGATTTGATGTTAACAACACTAGGATGTGGTGTCCCACATTGATGAGTTTGCTTCTATGACACAAATAATTATGGTTTGTGTCTAATGCTACCTATCCTTAGTTTCTGCCACTCCCTTCATTAATGCTTCAGCTTGAAGACAAGGCAATAAGGGTTAGGCTTCCCTCATAATAATTTTTTTCACTATCTCCTCAAAATCACATCACCCTTAAATCAAAATAAATGGAAGGTTGATATTGAATATTTTATTAAATTAATATTATAAATATAAACATATAAATTTAAATTACTAAAAATATTATCTACATGATTTATAATTGCAATATATACAAGATAACAAAAACTTTAACTTATAAAAACTATTATAATAGAAATTTTATAAAATATTAAATCTGGACCGTTCATTACTTGATATAAGGGTGGAGAATATTTCTAAAGAGATACCGAGAAAATAATTATAAGAAAATATGCTTCTAGGCAAAACCTCGTGAAAAAGGGAATTGTCCCCCTACTTGCTCACTCATTACTTCTCTTTCCTAATTTGTAAATACAAGTTTTAGCTCCATTATTATATTGATCATCTTTCTAATTTGACAAACTAGTCATATTCCATTTTACTATGGTAGAGTGGTTTGTCTATTTTTTGTCCAAAATAAGGGAGAAATATCTATATATATATAAAGGCTCTCAAATTATAAGAGTGACTTAATTCCTATGAAAGTTTAAGGGAATGCTACGAAATTTTTTTTTTGTGAAATAACTTAATTGCCCTCTATGAAATTAGTTATTATTGCTTGCGTTGTTGCTATCATTTAATAAATTAAAATTGTTACTTGCTAAATATTGTTGTCAATTGATATTCAATAAGATTTTTTTGTAAATTATTTGTCATTAGCTTAATTATTATTTTCATTTAATAAGTTAAAATTGTTAATTGTTATTTTGTTTTTCCCTTCTCTGATTCAAATTAAGGGCGTTTAGGTAGCTTCGTTACAAAACTTCATTGCGGACTAATTCTTATAGATATTCCGGCGAAGCGAACAGGATGCTATCGGCTCCGAGAATTTCCCGGCGGAAAGCTGCGGCCGAATTCTTTGAACTGTTTTTTTTCCCTGGCCGAATTCTTATTTGAACGGTTTAACAGTCAAAAGAATACTTAAAGGTCAATGTGATTACTTTTTTTTTCAATGATCAGATGAGAAACACTTGTATACTATCTCCAGAAAAATAAAACTGTTCTAAAGGAAATCGGACCGGTGACTGAACCAGATAAGACAGTAGGTTAAGGGTTAATTGGTTAGATCGGAGTCAAACCGGGGGTCAAACCGGGGATGAATAAAAAAATTAAAAAATAAATATTATCATACATTAACAAAATAACATTATAAAAAACATTTTAAAGTAGGGTAAAAGTGACCGCTCTTGAATATTTAAAGAAATAAAAATAGTTACATTTAAAAATCAATTTTTGTTTGAATTAAATAATACTTAAATATAAAAAGAAAGGTGAAAAATGGCGGGGAAGAGGCTTGTGAAGACGGGCGTGACTTGATTGTTGATTGAAACTTAGATTTGGTATTTTTTTTTTTTTGGCCAGAGACTTGGTATTTACTTTTACTTGAAATTGAAATTTGAATTAAATAATACCTGATTTGCCGTTTGATCGAGAGACAAGACTTACTTACTATTTGCTTTTACTTGTTATTTGCA
This sequence comes from Vachellia pachyceras, assembly GCA_025593235.1. Lineage (NCBI taxonomy): Eukaryota > Viridiplantae > Streptophyta > Magnoliopsida > Fabales > Fabaceae > Vachellia > Vachellia pachyceras. The sequence goes on along the minus strand of JANTPZ010000289.1, from coordinate 9,338 downwards.
GGGAGGCAAACACAATTATCTATTTCCTCTAGCTTCTCTCTCTCTCTTCCTCCCTCCCCCTCCATTATCAGTTTTCTACTTCTCCTCCAGAAGGTTCAGGCGAAACGAAGCAATGTTTGGCAGCTCTAACCGGCCGTTCGATGATGACGGATACGTTGGCTTTGATCATCGCTGCCAATCTTAGCACCTAGACTCGCTGTGACTCGTCTCCCATATTTGACAGCCAGTCTTATGCTGCCGGTGACGATACTTGTTCGTCTCAGCTGGTCCGGGAAGCTCTGTCTCGGCCATCAATCTACTCCGTCATCGGCGGATACGTTGCGTTCTTTCCAGAGCAGAACTTGAAGGATCTTAATAGCGAGTTGGTTGGATTTGAACCGAGTCGCCATGACCCGGTTTCACCCCTCAACTCGGATCGAATTATTGGTCGAATCGCCGGTTTCCAACTTGACTGGACTGGTCCTGTCTAAATAAATCAGTTAGCTGATTTTTTTGATATTAAAAAGTAAATTAAAAAAATTATTTATTATTTTTTCTAAATTAATTTGAATGATTTATATACTGATATATAATCCAACGATATCTATAACTATTTCAGAATGTATGTTATAATTAAATAATTTATTTGACTTTTGTATTATCCAAAAAAATCAATTAACTCTTATATTAAGGAATAGAGATGATATTATAATATGTTATGAAGAGAGAAATAATTAAAAAAATTTATGGCATATAAGATACATAAAAATATGATAATTTGAATATTTTCATTTGACGGAATATATATAAGATGATATTCCGAGAGCGTATAAGTATTTCTCCGAGATTTTAAACATATTATATGAAAATTAACATAAAAGTAAATTATTTATCCCTATTCATTCAAGTGATATTTTGGAATTAATTATAAATTAACAAGTTAAGAAAAATTGTATATGTATCTTCATAACAAGTTTGCCTGGTCAAAATTGATGAGGTTTTTTTTTTTGACCTGAAAATTGATGAGGTTAACACATTGAGAAATCTTCAATAAGTCAATGAAACCTTGAATTTTCATTATAGCCTCTTATTTTGTTTATCTTTCTCTCTCCAATCTGACATTAATTTATGGCCTTAATTTGCTGCCATATTAAACGGGACCTTAAATTTTCCATCAAGACCCCAAAAAAAAAATACAAAATCAATTTGTATGGAAGCAATTTGCAATCTCTCTGGTCTTTAGACCAGTTCGGCAAACTTGCTTGCTTGCTTGATTATGTGATTTTTTTTTTTTTGCCATGGGATTATGTGTAGTTAAATTCTTCATTGTTGGTAATATATAAAATGGAGAGTAAAAGATAGAAAAAGAACACACTACTACAATAAATATTTTTCACATTCATTATTCTTTTTTCTTTTTCTTTTTTACATCAATTTTTCTACAGGGAATATGACGTTTTATATCCAGTTTTATATGGAAATTTTCCACATTGAAAAACAATACTTAAATTATCATTTTAATGTGTCCGACCATAAGTTAACAATCTAAAATAGTTGTTTAAGGCACGTTTGGTTTGGTGGAATTGAATGATTGGATATGGAAATGGTATTGATTTCCATCAACTAAGCATGTTTGGTTGTTAGATCTGGAGTTGGAATTGGCTTCCATGTGGAAGCCAATTCAACCAAAAGTGGTGGAATTGATTTCCATGGCTCACCCATGGAAATGTAATTAGTTCCATGGAATTCCCATCTCACCCTTTCATTTCTTTGTCTCCTCCTACAGACCAGTGACGGTGGGTGACGACCAGCACCCCAGCTACGACGGCGACGGTCAGCACCCCATCGATGACGGGCAGTACCCCAGTGACGGTTAGCGAAGACGAGCGAGCACCATTTAGCGAAGACGAGCGACAGTGAGTAGCGCCGAGCAAGCACCCTTAGCGAAGATGAGCGACGGTGAGCGACGCCGAGCAAGCACCCTGACGAGCGAAATTAAGATAAGGGTATTTTGGTCCTTTCACGTAAAAATTAAGATCTATTTCCAAAACATACCAAACATACCTTTAAATTCTATATCCATTTTTATATCTATATCCATATCAATTTTCATCAAAAACAATTTTGCATACGGGCAATGAAAAGCACCGCACCCTTCTCAAGTCCATTTCAATTGACAGACGCTAGATAGGAACAGTAGAAGTCCCATCATTTATAGAGGTTCAAATTCAAATATTAGAAAATGTCAACTCAAGAAACTTGACTAATGTGATTTATATCGTATACTTTTTGAATCCATGACCCTTAAGCGATGGAGGGGCACTTAATAATAGATTTAAAGGTCATTTTTATTTTAGAAAGAGACAATAGGTATGCAAGTTTTTCGAATAAAGTGTCAAAACAGTAGCAATATCATTGTAATTCTTATGTGCTACTTCACTATGTCCTTGATATAAAATTCATATAAATAAAATAAAACTTATAGTTGACCGATCAATCAATAATATAATAGTCCCTTGTAGTTACGCTCAATGGCCATGTTTGGCAATATTTATGGGAACCTTAAAAATCGATCCAATAGTGTTTTTCTGTAAAATGAAATAATTTTTTTATTAAAAAATGAGATAATTTTATTCATATATTTACTTCGGTTTATATAAAAGTACTTCTTTACCGCGTTTTCAAACAGACCAACATAAGATTGTCATTGCACATACAATAAAACGTGTACATTTGAGTTGGTTGTTGGCCTAACTCAAAGGACACAATCTAAGCTAACTGCCAAGTCCACCATTCATTATGAAATATCCACTTTTCATAAGATTCAATATTTTATGAAAAAAAGTAAATATTTTATAAAAAAATTGAATTGGTCCGATCTATTTTGTCAAAATACAGTTGGTGTTCACTAAAACGTCAAATGCATTTTTTTTTTCAAATTTTAAAATTAAAGGTTAAACCTACTTTTCATCCTTGTAGTTTATCCAAATTTAGACTTTAATTCCTGAAGTTTAAAAGTGATGATTTTGGTCCATCAACTTCACTATGTTTAAAACTGTTATCACCCATAATTTAAAAATGATTTAAACTAATCTTAACACTATTAATTTTATTTATGTGTCACTGACTCCATTCATTATGATGAAATGACTTAATAAATAGATAATATAACATATAAAGAATTAATGTATAACATATCCTCATATGTTAAGCTTTTTTTCACTCTCTTTTTTTTAATATGTATTGGATTTAGTTCCTGTCGTTTTAAACGTATGATTTTGGTTCATATAATTTAATAAATATTTAGATGTTTAACGATTTTAATTAACACGGTTAACTCTAAGAATTAAAACAAAAAATCGTTCAAGCTAGGAAGACCAAAACTACATGGAATCACATTTTCACACATAGTGAACTAAAGAGGCCAAAATCATTTTTAAATTTCAACGACTAAACCCAAATTAAAATAAATTATAGTGACCAAACATATGTTTAACCCTAAAATTAATTAATATTTCCTGCCACATATTTTAATATTTTATTCTCTCTTCTTTTCTATATTCTCTCGTTATATTTTTACCATACTATCTTTTTCGTATCCTGTCCTCAGTATCCCCCCAATAAATAATGACATTTTTTTTAAAAAAATATACTTATATATATATATATTAATTTTACAAAATTTTCTAAACAACACAATCCAGTTATATTGTAAAAATATTATTTGAAGACATGAAAGTGGTATCATTTTTATAAATAGTCTGATGCTGGTGGATTATGGTTAAGGTGAAGTGTAGTCCAATATTAGCTTCCCAATTAGTTTATTCCAACATTTGGATCATATTGTGCTTAGAAGATTTTGGATATTTTCTTTACAAGAACATATTCAGATTGTAAACGGACTTTTTTTTAAATCAAATATTCCAAACAAGCTTGAACCATGGCGTTGGGAAATACTGGCTATCATGTCAACCTAAAAATTCCTAATTAATTATTGGAACACTTTTTTTTTTGGAGGGAGGGTGTATATATTTGCCTCCCAGATTATGAGATTATAAGGAATCAAAAGGCACGGAGGCAACTTGCAACTTCTCTGGACCCGTTCAACTGGCGTGCTTGTTTGATTTTGTGTAATTAAATTCTTGGTTGTTGGAATTATATAAAGTAGCTTGAAAAATAAAATAAAGTTAAGAGTATGTAAAAGATAAAAAGAGAATGAGATCACAATTTATAAAGGTTCATATTCAAGATAATGAGCATATTATCATAATACAAACCAGAATGCTTTTTGTTACAAACTATTAAATGCTACAACTAATTAATGACAACAATAAAACACAAATCATGCCAAGTAAACCCAAAAAAAAAATGCTAGAACTCGAGGTAGAAGAAAGTTGAAAGAAAGAGATTAAGTTAAATGCCCGCACAAATACAAAATATATGAGCAATTCATGGGCATTGCTATGGAAAGCTTGAAGGTAGCAACTCCTTCTTTTGATTTGAAGTTGATAGCAGGCATTCACATTTCTTTCTGATCACAACGGGAGAGGAACCATACGATGAGTTGACTGTCAAATATGGTGAGAGAATAAGATGACTAACTTTTCATGTTGTGTCTACTCCTCATCAAAGTCCTCCACATCAACATGAGGGATATGAGCGATCTTAGGCCAATCTGGTCCTTTCTCCTTTTCACACCTCTCCTTAAGTAAGGGACAACCATAAGCAATTGTTAAGTGAGAAAGGGATGGAGGTAAACAACCTTCTGGCATGTCTTCAAAACTCAAGAGACGGCAACCGAAAAAATATAAGGAGGTGAGAGAATGGAGCTGGACAAGAACCTTATGGTTTATTCTTCTCAAATTGCCCCAACAATCGAGTGAAAGAGACTGGAGATTGGGAGGCAACAATCCCTCTTCAGGAAAGGTCTCCATATCATGACATCCACAGATGTAGAGTTTTTTCAGAGACAACAACTCATGCAAACCCCAATCCCTGCAAGATGCAATGAGTTTAGGACATGACATGACTGTAAGACATTGTAGGTTGGAAGTCATACATCCTCGAGGAAGCCTTTCCATTGCCAAACAATCCCATAATTTTAAGCGATGAAGAGGTGGAAGCATGTCCCAGTTTGGAAATTTGGTACCTCCGTATCCTCCAATATGGATCCTTCTTACTTTGTCATTTGGCTCAAATGCTTCCAGTACCTGCTCTTGGTGATGTGCCTCTTCACGACTATAATTACGCAACTTATACATAAAACATAATTTATCCATATGCCTTTCTTTCAAGTTGACCTCTCTGACATCTGTAGCATCATTTATGCGCTCTGTATGTTCTATGGTCAGTGAACCTGTTAAGTGCTTGAAGGCACCTAATTTTTTTATATTTAATCTTCCTTTCTTTCCCACAGTAAATTTATTCATTGTTCGGAGCTGAGTTAACTTTTCCATATGCTTTGGCATCTTCTTTATGCCACAGAGTTTTAAGTCAAGATGACGTAAATTGATGAGTTTATAGAAATTTGATGGCAACTTAGTCAAGTAATAGCAACCATATAATTTCAACGTTTGTAAATTGATCAACAAGCACATTGAATTTGGCAATTCCTCAATTGAAGTAAGAGAAAGATCCAAATAATGCAAGTGCTTTAAATTGTCAATACCATCTATGACACATATATCCTCACATCCCCTCAAACTTAATTCTCGTATGTATTTGAGATGAGAAAGCCTAGACATTATGTCACCATGCAAGTGATGTGACAATAACGACCACTTACCATTCCTCAAAAGGAGGAAACTACGCAATTGATGGAATTTGAAAACTTTCTCAAAAGTTTCAATATGTTAATCTCTATCGCTTGTATATGAAAAGTAGCGAGTCTTGGATGACATACCTTCATCTGCTACTTGACCAGCCTCTAGTCCGGTAAAAAACTCTCCTGCCACTGACTTAGCTAAATCGTTCAAAAGATCATGCATGATGAAGTAATCACCACCTTCTCTTGATGGCTCAAAAAAAGATCTGGACAGCAAATCATTGAAAATTTCATTACCCTCTTCTTCAAGGCTCACGCTTTTTTGAGTATGATATATCAAACCATCTGCCATCCACAACTAGATCAGGACATTCTTGTCTATCTCATAATCTCTAGCAAAGATGGAGCAATATGCAAAACAACGTTTCATATGTGACGGTAGATAATGGTAGCTCAATCTTAAAGACGGGATAATTTTGCTATCATTTTCTGATAATTGCCAAATATGACTTTTCAAGATCTTCTCCCAGTACTTAGCAGAGTGTTTTCTATGCAACAAACTTCCCAGTGTTTTTATTGCTAACGGCAATCCTCTGCACTTGTTAACAATTTCTCTACCGATTTTCACAAGACCTTGATCTGCAACATCACATTGATTGTTAAATGCATGTTTTGAAAATAAATTCCAACAATCCCCATCTTCTAATGGCTTCAAAGAATGCATGAAGGCACAATACATGACTTCCGCTACTGTCCTATTACGAGTTGTGATGAGAATCTTACTTTGTGGTTATGCATGTTTCAAAGGAGCTTGGAAGGTCTCCCAAATTTCACAATTCTCATTCCATACATCATCAAGAACGAGAAAGAGCTTCTTACCCGTCAATATCTCTTTCAGTCTAAACTGACATGAATGAAAATCATGTGATTGATCAACTTGGCAATTAATCAATGATTGAAGAATTGCTTTTGTAACTCGATCAACATCAAATTCTTCAGAAACACACACCCATGCTTTATGTTGAAATCGACCCTTTATCCTCACATCGTCGTAGACAAGTTGTGCAAGGGTTGTCTTGCCAATACCACCCATGCCATGGATGGCAATCACATCTGCAGGCAACTGATTACCTTCCGTGTTTTGGGATAGCAACTTGTCTACAATGATCTCTTTATCAGCATCTCTACCGTACATATTGGATTCATCTATCAAAAGTGTTGTAGGCACTCTTTCGCATACATTCTTGTTCCCTACCAATTGAATACCAGCCGAGGGACCTTCCCTTAATCCCAATATCCCATTTTGGTTTACAAGATCCTGTAGGTTGCCATGCACTTGCTCAATCATTGACTCTATCTCTTTGTCAGATTTGTTGCCATTAAAAAGACAAGAAAATAAGCCCCGTACATTGTGCATAACAGCAGTTTGCGATTCAGCCTCCAGCTTATGTCGTAATGCCTGAGTAGCAATGTCGTCCAGCAAGTCCTGAGCCTTAAAGACTTCATCTTTGAGCTCGTCAAGCCACCGCTTCACAGAACGGTCTCTGTATTGCCTTTCCTCTGCATCTTCAACAATTTTGTTCACAGTAATAAGAGTGACGCGCAATTTTCTCAGTAAGCCACCATCAAGCTTTCTACTGTGAAAGTGGTCGAGAAAGTCACCAGAAGCCAATTTCTCACATGCCACCTGAAGGAAAGAGGAGAGAAACGCTCCAGCCACCAGTTCTGCCATGGATGAAGCCCAAAGGAAAGTATAGAGTAGAAGAGGAAGGAAGAAAGCTGAGTAAAGATGGAACAAGATGCTTAGAGAGTTGTTAACGCTTCACCAGCGGGTGAGGCATATAAATAGATGGAAGTCTTTCTTTTGTGTTGTTCTGATGCTTCTTGGAAATTGCCCTAAAAATACAAACTTCAAGCCACTTGGTTGCATGAATATGCTTGTCGGGAGATCCTTTTCAAAATTCAACTTTGTCACCTCGCATCGCGAGTGGGTGGGGCATACATATTATAAATGTTTTATAACATATAGGCTCTTTATTGATAATGCTTCATAATTAGCATTGGACTTCTCTCTGATGGCTGAGATCCGGACAATATTGCACAGCTGATATTCCAATATATGGCCACAAATATCCAAATCTGATTTCGGTAGCGATAGATAATTCATTACTATTTTAAGAAACCAGTGATCTAGACACATGACCGATCGAGGCAAGTGGCTGACTTGCGAGCCCATGTCCATTCCTTCTCTTAACTCGTTTGTTCCCATCTATACAAGAAACTAACTGTGCGCACATTGTTTTTGAATTTTCCGGAGGAAGAAGACGACACCATCTACCAGAAAAGGAATAGTAAAAGAATAAGCAATTAAATTTTAATTTTAATTCAAAAGCAAGTTTCATGCTATTGACGCTGGGGGACGAAAAAAAATTAATAGTTGGCATGTGAACTCTTCAGTACCTCGCGATTTCCAGTCTGATTGAATCCACTAGGCAGCCCTATGGCGCCTCACATCTAAATGCCTTTCTAATCTATTAAACATTTAAATTAATATAATAAAAGTTGGAAAGAATTGGGGAAAAATCTCCCCGTTAGAGAATTAATTGTAAAATGAGATATTCCACACATATATAACTAAGCTTCTATAATATGCAAATAATCTTTCATATTATGTACAGCTAAGTATACTTCATTCTCTGATTAATTATTGGATTTTCCCCCTAATTTTTTGGTAAAAGTTTAATAGATATCGTATATTTATTGTGTTCAATAAATTACTTAATTAGAACATTTATGTTGGATTACTAGCTGACTAAATATACTAAATTGATACATTTACGTGTCATCTATATCATTTTATTTTTTTAATAAAGCTGAGAGATTTAGTTTATGTAGATAGACACGGAAGACTGAGTCAGCTCCCATCGCTAGTGGGTGAGGAATATGGTTCCTGGAAATTGCTATGGAACCTTCAAGTTGATATTATACAGTTCAATAAAAAGATAAGGCTCGATCGCGTTTTGAGTGATGCGTATGGATTTATTTATTTATTTGCTTGTGGGAGAGGGAGACTTCAAAGCTTTGCCACCTAATACTCCACCAGCTGCTTACTATTCTTGTTTATTGCTTTGCCTACCTCTAATGACTCTCATTTCTTGTTTGATGAGTCAGCAATTTCCGTAAAAAGAGACTAACGTTGTTAAGTTTGAGGGACTAAAAGTGCATTTTTAAACTTAAAGGACTAAAATAAAACCTGATGTAAATATAAAGGACTAAGACTATACTTTAACATTACTTTAAATGATTTCTTAAGTTGCTTAATTACTAATTATCCTCTAAAAAAGACATGAGGGAGTATTACTTTACCTTTTCTTTTTCTATGGTTATTTGTGTGTGTATATAATATTTATACTCTTTAAGCCAGCTGACTTATGTTTAGAGAGATTAATGAAGTTAAGTAACTAACAGATACATTCATCATTTTTTTTCTAACTAAATTACATGATTTATAAACTAATATTTATTCTAATTATACATATAAATACTTTAAAATATATGTTTTACCTAAATAATCTATTGAGCTTTTTAATCCCTT
>JANTPZ010000288.1:0-33774 GCA_025593235.1 Vachellia pachyceras | reverse complement strand
CGTTTTGCTTCAGGGTCAATTTCAACTTTCAATCCTCACCAGAGATCTTATCGACAGTTCTCAGAAATCACTTCTGAACAAGTAATCCGCGCTATTTATCAGTGGACTTAACTCTTCAACCAGCAGTAGGTTTAGCCCTTTACACGAGATTTTTCAATTTTCACCAAAAAATTATAAAAATAGGGTTAACAGGTAAATTTGCCCTCTGGAAGTATTCATGGAATTACATTAGGTGTTCGGAAGTTTTTTGAGGGATAATGTTACCCTGGAAGTGTAGAAAACAATATAATGCCACCCTAACTCTAACAGAAGCAAATAATCAACTAAAGTTTTATTCAGTTAAACAAAATTATTTAACAGTTACATTTAATCATTTTAATGGGTATGTCAACATTACATCGTTTTCTACACTTCCATGCAACATTGCCCCTCAAAAAACTTTCAAACATCTAGTGCACCTCCATGGATACTTCCGGAATAAATTTACCCTTTAACCTTATAAAAATATATTGATACAAAGACTTGAATAAGAACACAGAAAAACAGTTAATTAGAATTTGGTGAATACTTCAGTATTTATTATAAGTTCATTTTAACTAATTCTCACACATTAATTAAGGAATGACAATTAAGTATTAAATATCCCTTAAAATGGTAAAATTTTTCAATAGTGTACCCTTGCTAAAATTTTAGTTTCTACATTTACAAAGCATATCCACATTTTTCTAAGAAGAATTAAATAAGGATAAATCTGAAAAATATTTTTTTAATGACATCTAAGCAAAGTGGACTTGTAATAAAGACTGGATTTTTCTTCCACTCAGAAAAAAGCTTAAGCTATGACTGATTTTAATAAAGACTAGGTTGGAGTAGGTGTGAAGTCAATATATAGATGGCGCTTGACATTGAAAGTGGGTGGAAATGGGTAAAGTGGTGTTTAGTCATTAGTGTAGGAGGAATGCATAGGTTAAGCAAGTGACTGCATATAAATAAAAGCTGAGGAATGATATGTATGGTGGGTAAAGAAATATAATATATATATATATATATGTATGTATATTCAGTAGAAACCGAGGAGCCGTTGGGGATAGATAGCCTTAGAGAATAAATGAGAGAAGAAAGCGTGTTTGCTTTGTTTTGTTGGGAGGGAGAGAAGAAGAAGGCGTTCGTTTGAAGCGGAGAAGGGAAAGAGAAGAAACTGAAGGAGAGATGCGTTTGATTGATTGGAGTTAAGGTAGGAGGCAGGGAAGGAAGGAAGGAAGGAAAGAAAGAGGCATATATATATATATATATATATTTGGTATAATTGAAGAAGGTTGCTTTCAGACAAAACAAGATAACCCCTTCCCACCTTCTTCTTCTTCGGGCCGGTTTGGCCGTATGAAGTTAACGGTTCACATAGATAAAATTTTTCTCAAATATTTATTCATAGACAGACAGTAAATCATTTTCGACGATCACCGTTGTTGTTGTTGTTCTTCTTCTTCTTCATTAATGCTGACACCGACGCTTCCATGCATCTTCCCCTCTTCGATCTCTCAACACAAACACACTCCCATAATTGTTGTTGTCATCTTTCATTCTTGTCCCCATCCTCCTACCTTTCCCTGTCTTGCTCCCCTCCACCCCTCCTGGCTTGGGCCGGATGGGATCGCTGTGCCGTTGCTGGAAGAGGGTGATTCCACGGGCTCACTTTTTGGGACACCGCCGGCCCCCACCTCGCACCCATGCATGCATGAGCGAAATCAAAGCAATACCTATGTGAGTGATTTCAGTATGGCCGGCCTGGCCATACACCAACAAACAATGAATCTCACCACAATCTATCATTAGTACTATATCATCCCCAACATTTAAATGCAACCTTTCATTTTTTGTATAAAATAAAGCGCTTCAGCGTACTTCATTTTTTTTTCATAAGAAAATGTAAACTGCATAGCCCTCCGGTTGAGCTTAAATTTTCTCAAATCATTTTTTTAAAATAATACATCCACACACATATACAAGACACATGATTAATTAATAGCACCAGTCCTCAACGTTTGCTCGTTCTTGAATCGATTGGAATGGAATGATTAATTGCGTCATGAGCCCTTGAAATTCATTGAGAAGTTTGGTGCAAACCAATGAGTTATGCTGATTAACTCTGCAGGCCACAAGAAGGTTATTAATTAACTGTTTTGGGGAGGCATGGGGCTGACTTGAAAGGCAGATTCCCCCGCAAGTCAGGAGAATATATGTATAATCACCCCAACAAAATTATTTATCCCCCTAAATTAATAGCATATTATCTAAAATCTTATCCATGTGCTACTAGAGTATAAGACTCCCAATTGAAGGATTATTTTGATAAGCAAAGTCATAATAAATTAAATATATATCTAATTCCAAAGTATAATGTGTTATAGCCGTAAATATATATAATTTGATAAGGAGAAAAGGAAAAAAGGCGAGAGAGCGGAGCTTTGTGTATATATAATCGTAATTCAAACCCATTCGTTAAAACATTTGAACCACGTAAGTGATTATGATTTAGTACAAATTTATGTACCCCACGTCGTTGTCATTTTGAATTTGGGACCTTAATTTATAATTCAGGGACCTGACGAATTCCTTGATGGGCGACGTGGAAAGAGGTTGAGATTGGCGATATGATAATGATAGATGAGGCAAGTCAAAGCAGCAATTGATCGGGTAGGCGAGTGGAAAAAGTGATTCAGTTAAATGGAAAGAAGCATACTTAAATTTTCTTTTGCTCTTGTGTGAGTTTAATAAGTTAGACATGACATACCTTAGTTTGTATCTCTCTCTCTCTCTCTCTCTCTCTCTTAGCTTGACCAAAAAATGCTGCCTTAAGGATAAGGAGTAGCAAAAGCTGAAAGCTGGTTCCCTCAACGCGTATTACTTAAAACCATTGGTGGTAATTTTCACTTTTAAGCCCGTTATTAAGATGTAAACCTCCTTTACAATGCTTCCAAGATGAAGACACAGAAGGCGATTGGTGACCACACAGATACGGGGTGGTTGCATTGATTTGAGGGACAACTTTCCTCCCACAACGCCTGTGTCAGCCATTCTCTCTCTTTTCTCTACTTTCCTGCAACAAGTCGTTATATATACATACACCCGTTTAAATAAGAGGCCTGGGAACCGCTTCCAAGTGGAAGTGCTCATCATCTTCTTCTTTTGTAATTAACTTCGAAACATATATGCTTGCCTAAGCTTCTTGATTAGTTCAGTCTCTTTGAAGATTGGCCCCTTTGAATCAGAAGAGTCTACCACTGAGACTGATTATCCACGGACTTCCACAGACTTTCCAGCCTCGCCTCTGCAGCTGCTGATGAGCGGGGAGATGAGGAGGAGAGAGAGAAAGAAAAGGACGAACTCGAAGGGAGAGAGAAGAGGGAGGAAGAAGGAGCAAGCGAGGGAAAGGACATTGTTAAATTAGCATCTATAAATCACAAACTGATACTTCGGTACTTCCTCGTTTGGGATCATTGATTTGAGTTTCATGAATTTTGAAGGTATTTTATTGTCTGTTTGGTTGTTTAATAATAAATGAAAAACACACATTTGTTCAAAAGCATGCATGAAAATTTTCTTTTTTGACTTGAAAGACTGAGCAAAAGGACAGATGTAAAAGGTCTACTGCGTCCCCCCGTGAGCCTCTGAAAATAGTATCCACGAATCTCTGCCTTCCTTCCATGGAGTTTGGGTCTTGCTAAAAATTCTGTTTCACACCTTCCCTTGCCTGCCTCTGCTTCAACCCATTCATTTCTCATTATTGCAAGTGCACTGTTTCAAGTAGTAAAACCATTTCTTCCTCATGTTCTTGGCAAATTCTGGTCTCTCTATACTCGGCCACTCTCTGGCTTTCTCATTCGGTGTCTGAATTTCTGTTTTTGCTTCTACTTTCAGTCCTCTGCCCAAGCCCACACACGTAGTAGTCTTTATTTTATTTATTGTTGGGCTTATTCACTTACCGTTTCACAGTTGCTTTTTTATTCACAGCACATGGTGCCTGACTACTTTTTAGCTGTCCTCTTCATTGCTTTTTTACCTCTTTATGATGGGGTTTTCCTTTGTTAAATCTTTCTTGCTTTCAGGAATTGAGCAAGTTCACTAAGTTGTGGCTCCACGACGGCTAATTTACTTGCTTTTTAATACTCCCTCATTGTAACTGTCTGTGAGCTTTCTGCTCCATTGAAGCTATACAAATCAAAATTCAAATTGAGTTTTGGGTAAGGCAGTACTACTGACATTACTATTCTTGAATAAATTGAGGTGGGTACTCTGCTTTAGTCTCGAGCTCTGATTCTAGCATATGCTATGGAGTCTTGGAGTTACGGTTCTGGAGATAAGGGTTTTGTGCCCAGTAACACACTTCCACCCCTAATACGTTTGCGAGAAGCAAAAATTATTTTCTGGGTTGGGAATTGAAAACCCAACCTGGTTTTTCCAGCGACATTTTGGCCTCGGCTCAACAAATTTTAGAGCGTGAAGTTTGTGGGGAAATGGGATTTCCAGAAATGTTGGGAAAACAGTTGTCTAATGATCCACTTGGCGGTATTATGAATTGTCCAAATTCATTTTCTGGAGGTGAAGACTCTGCTCCAAAGCATTCAAACTGTGTGGTTGAATCTAACAGCCTGGATTCCCTCATTGATTTAAAGTTAGGACGAGTTGGTGATCAAAGAGATGCTAATAAATCGCCATTTTCCAAAGGTGTTCCTCTTTTGTGTTCTTCAGAGTCATCTACGACCCCCAAGAGAGTGAAAACTTCTGGGGTTCAGTCACAGACTGCTTACTGCCAAGTCCATGGCTGCAACAAGGATCTAAGCTCCTCTAAAGACTACCACAAGAGGCACAAAGTTTGTGAGCTTCACTCCAAGACTGCTAAAGTCATGGTGAATGGCATAGAGCAAAGGTTTTGTCAACAATGTAACAGGTTGGTCAATTTCTCGGTCTTTCACCTTTCAATTCCTTTTGGCTGCCAACTGTAAGAGCTGAAATATATGTTGATACATAAAATTGGTTTTAAGACTTTCAAAAGCTTCTCTCCTTTCCTATCTTGTAGAAAGCTAAACATGACCTTTAACCTCTTTAATTGTACGTTGTAAAGGTTCTTCTTATCATATAAATATCTGAAAGCTTTTCCTGCTTTTGTTTTCGTGTTCCGCCTTTCAAAATTTTCACTACTACACAACATTATATATTATTACCGTGAAAGTTGTTGAATGCAAATTTTTTGTTTTCAAACGTTCAAGAATTTTGCCTCCCCAGCTGGCTACATGAACAAACCTGACCTAATCATTGCTGGATACTACTACTTCTCACCAAATAGAGAGTATCTTTTAGCACTTCGTTTTGCTTATTAAAATTTGCACTTATGACGTTCTGACGAAGATAAACTTTCGAAAACAATGCCATATTATTGTGATTTATTACACTGCTAAAATGGTTAGCTAAATATTCAGGTTTGATTTGCTCGCAGAATTTGATGATGTTAAGCGCAGCTGTCGCAGACGCCTTGCAGGCCATAACGAGCGTTGTAGAAAGCCACAAATGGGCACTCGCTCTGGAAAGGGGAGGAGGTTGCTTCAGTCATATAATGGTATTAATTCATCTTTTCCTAAATTAGATCACAACAGAATTAATAGATCTTTCCTACCTTTCTTCTCTTGCGTGAGTCCTATTAGGTCATTTTAGGACATTCACACGCATTCTTGCATTAGCATCCTCGTGATGTGCAGTTGGGATAATTAATGCTATCATATCTTCATTCCAAAGCATTCCAGGTTATTCACTGTAGTTTCTTGGCGAAAAAATGTTCATGTCTAATGATGTTTACTAACTAAACAGTTATGCTGCTTTTGGCATATTGAATTACTCTGCGGATATAATTGTCGTGCACATCTGATGATATCCTCACGTCCTTTGTTTCGGAATGTTTTTTCTTCATCAATATTCTCCCTTGTGGTCACTTATGGCCTATCCTTTGTGGCTTTGTCAATGGTCAGTTTTGAGGAATAAACATGACACTTCTTGTGAGACGATATTTATGTTGGATTCTTTGGTAATATGATGTATATGAGCTAATTTGATTTGCCCAGCAAATGTGATGGGGTGAAATCAGAAGGAGTTTGATCCTTATTTTCTACACTTGGTCATCTTTGAATACCAAATTAACTCATGGGAATTTAATTATATTCATTTGGTAAAACGCTATCAACATTAAGTACATTACATGATTAACTTTGACTTCTTGTTTAATTTCACATTACTAAGCTTAATTTGACATACACATATGTTCGCTTTCTGTCAGATTGCTTTCTATCTGAGGAAAAGGAAAACAATGCAGTGATGTGAGAGTTTCCATTGGTTGTTGTGTTTTTTAGTCCTTGTAAGATTCACTAGGATTCAACTTTTTGCTACTTTTCAAGTTTTAACACATTCACTCTACTCCTAAAATTAGTATGAAGTGGTAGTTGGGAAATTCAAGTTAGTGAGTTATTTGCAAGGTATAGAATCTAGGTTCATAATTCATAATCCGTTTGCCTATGTTACTTTTAAGACTCATTTGGCATGTCACCAACTGCTGAGCTGCCCTATTCTTTCAACTTGTTCTTAAATATTATTCTGTTACAATAGCCAATTTCTTATATCCGAATTTGCAATGGTATTTGTGAAATCTTTAGCCCTGGAGTTATATGAAGACCCAGTGGCTCTTGCAGATAGCAGATTCCAGGGTAGCATGCTCACAACGCCGTCTTTCATCTGCCAAGATATGCTCCCTAATGGTGCTTTGCATACCTATACGTACGGCGCCAATAACTGGTGGAAACCTACAAAGGTCGAAGTTGGGAGTGATTTTAGGCATATCTATTTCATTCCTATCACAAATGGACATTCTCAATCAAGATCGCTGCTTCCTTCATATGCTGAAAAGCAGTATCCAGTTCTGAATGAAACTGGTGCTATATCCACTACAGGAAGCATATTCTGTGAGAACAACAGTCAGTATCCACCTGCTCTTGGAGATGCTTATTCCTGGCCACGATCATCATACAAAGAAACCTTCTTAGGAAATGAAGCCTTTAATGTTTTCGATACGACCATTCAGGGATTATCGGGACTCACAGACTCAGATTGTGTTTGCTCTCTTCTGTCATCTCATTCCCAGAACTCATCTAGCCATTCATCAGCAATTCCCATGGGTCGGCCCATTGTTACTTCAAGCAGCCACGACCACTATAGCCTGAGCCATGCCTCTGAAAAGATCATGGAAATAAGCTCCCAGGCTTCTGCAAGTGGGGTGTCAGCATCAGAAATAAGTCATCCCGATGGAGGTCGCTTTGGCCCTGTGTTCATATTAGACAATAACGGCTTTGTCAACTTAGAAATAGCAGATAGTATTTTTCAAGGGTCTGATGTTGTGAATATGAAAGCCCGTGAAGATAGCCTCACAATTGACTTGTTTCAACTGTCATCGCAACTTCACCAAGTTGAGCATCAACGGCGATCGTTGCAGGTGAAGCAAGAAGATGATGCTTTTTGCTCCCTCCGGATTACTTGGGTGATTTTGAAAGAAGTACATCATTAAAAAATTTAGCAATACACCATTTTTCTTTGTGTAGACAGTAGATTAGTCGAGCAAATCATGTGATACTTTAAAATAGCAACGCACCTCTTGGGGACATTATGGAGGCTCAAGCTGATATTAAGCCACAACAAGAATCAACGTGCCTATTATGAATGCAATTCAAATGAAAGAAATATTGTATATGCTGGATTTTGAATTTACCTGTAACATATGAAAGCAATAAGGAATCGATATGTAGAGAAGTGAAAGGTGGGCTTTGCTCTGTAATATTTCTCAGTACTCTTTTCTGTTGATACAGGAAAAGGGAAGTTCAGCAGAAGCCTATGCCAGTTCATCTGAAGATTAAACAACGTAAATGGAAGCACTCAAGCAATGGGGAGATTAAGATGCTGCAATTACTTATATGGGCTGCTAAATGATTCGCAACTTCTAATAGCTTGAAGATTCTCAGGATGATAAATATTAGTTGGGGCATAAACTAAAGCTTGATGTATTTAATAAAGTTCCTTTTCAGGGCACCCGCAGTTCATTCAGTTCCAATGTTGATTAAGGATTGTTGATATTTAACTCCAAGGTGAATTTGTATTTTATTTTAATTGAATAAATTTTCCTAATTTTCTCTGAAATTTGATTATCCTACTCTTGATCTCTCTCTCTACTCATCTAAAACGTACATTTATGCGAGAATCAATGAAATTTGATACTGAAGTTCAAGTTCAGCATGAGCACAAGCATGTTAGTCCCAATAAAAAAGGGGGGGCATATTCGGATATGGGGTGAATTGGTTCGGTGGCCAAAGTATTTCTGAATCAAAGTTGAAAAGAGAAAAAACGGCGAGTAGGATGAGCTCGAACGAGGCTGTAACTTGAGGATGTTCCACAAACAATAGTAAAATACTAGGCGGGCATATCAACCAGTTATTGTAGTATAGTGGTGAGTAATCCCACCTGTCACGCGGGCGACCCAGGTTCAATCCCCGGCAACGGCGAATTTTCCCTTTTTAGCACAAAAGGGAAATCCAACCCACTTTGCCTCGTCTATTATACTACGATCATTCCTTTTTCCTCTTTCATTTCATGAGTTATATATAATAATATAGCACATGATGCCCCCAAATAATCAATTACTATATTATCTACTAATAATTAATAACCAAACTAATTATCATGGAACTAAATGTCTCAAAAGGTATCACTATATATAGAATCACGAAAGAATAACACAATCTAAAAACTTCATTTGATGATTACCAACAAAAATTAGTAAGTCATATTAATACTCCCTGATATATTTAGCTAATTTGATTAAATTAAAATTTAAGATTTTTGTTAAGTTAGTTAATTTATCATATTTTTTAAAGTATCTCAATTATCTTTTTTGATTCCCTCCCTTTTTCTTTTATTAGATTATTGTTGAAGGAGTATTAATATGAATGATTTAAAAAATGAAAAAATTAAAAGTAAGTAATACATTTAAAATTATTGTGCTTGTTGGGCAACACTTGACTTGTAACTATAAGCACGTTCAACAGTGTTTTTCCGCAAAACGAGACAATCTTCTTCACATATTTGCCTCGGCTTGTGTGAATAAGCTCATAAGTACTTCTCCACCGCTTTACCAAACGGATTTATTGAAAGAGTAAACTATGACCCCAGGTGATCACACCCACACCACCCGGCTTCTTAGTCAAGAATTTGGCTAAATGTGTGTTTGAGGATACATTGACAGAGTGATTTTACGAATTTTAAAGTAAGTATGTGAGAAGAGTTTTGTTTCGATTTATATGTAACATGGTTTGAACGCAAATACCAAACAAGCACTAAGAAAATCCCATTTAATACATGGTAGCTAATGAATAAATAATTCAACACCTTAGAACATATTTTTAATCTTTTTTTAGATATCTTCAAGATTACGCTAGTGATTGTTCTGGTTGAATTCAAATCTCTTTGAATTTTGGATAATTTTATTTTAAAAATTATTTATCAATTTTTATTGAATCCTATCTTTACTCTAACGATTCCAGTTTTTTCAATACTTTGCCTATTTTATCTTTTTACTTTTTTCTAAAAACTTATATATTTCTTTTGGAGGTAATTATGTTGAAAATATTTTTGGTTTGTTTTACTATATATTAATTTTACTTCTAAACATTGTAATTAGGGATTATGAATAGCCAAAAAAAAAAGGAAAGAGGTTAAAGAGGAGTGAATAAAGATAAAGATGGCTCTTTTGTTTTGGTAAAAAGATATAATATCTTGTTCAAAAAAAAGATATAATATCTAGAAAAGAATGCATATATGCCCATACTTAAAAATTAACACAATATATATATATATATATATATATATATATGTTCAATCAACAGAAATATATATATTCAATGAGAAGGCCACTCACTGGCTCACAAAGGCTTGTGACGAAGGATTTATACCTGATGGCTGAGGATACCATTCACAGTATCCTCTTGGAGTTCGCCGAACATCCCTTCACACTAACAGTATGCACACTACTACTAATTGCCACTTTGCTTTACAGTTGCTTTAATCTGATCCACGACCCCCGCCCCCGCCCCCGCCCCCGCCCCCGCCGCCGTCTCAGCCCTTCCTTTTCTGATCACATTGCCCATCCACCTTCTCCCGCCCACGGCACTCCCCTTGATCCTTCCCTTCTCAAGCACCTTCCCAGCTTCACCTACTCCTCCACCGCCGAAGCAGAAGGGCAGTGCCAATCTCCGCCGGAGTGTGTCATCTGCTTGATCAAGTTCAAAGAAGGAGAAATGGGGTCGGTGCTTCCCAACTGCGACCACTTATTTCACCTCGATTGCATCGATAAATGGCTCCGAAGGAACAAGACTTGCCCATTGTGCCGAAAGGTCGTCAATCCCCCGCCCACTGTAAATCTTCCTCCGCCAATTCGGTGCCCCTTAGGTGTCGTAATAGAGATTCCTGAGGAAGACCATCGCCGGAGGCCGATGGAGACCCCTTCGGGCAGTTAGCCGGCAAGGGCTGTTTTTTGGGAAACTTCTTTTCCCCTATTATAAAATGGAATTTTTGGCCATTTTTTGGCCAGAAATACCGGATCAAATATTTTTTTTTTGGCTTATCTAATTATATGTAACAACATGGCATCTAATAATATCCGGTTGTTCTATCGGCGGTTTTTCTTCCAATTAAATCTTCATATATATATATATATATGTAGTGTGATTGCTTAATTAAATTTTGATCTGTCTTTGAACATTTTGTACATTTTGATTGCTTTAATATTTAATTTACGTGAGAATTTAGGATAAATCCCCTGTTGCCATGTATAATGAGATTTAACTAATTTTTAAATTTGTGGAAACTTATTTACATATTATAGAATAAGATTTAACTAATTTTAAATTTTTAAAATATGAAACCTATATTTCATCCTACAATTAATTTGAAAATCGGGGATATATCCACGATTATTCCTTAATTTATTCATATATTTAGCATAAACTTTTTAATTCAAAGGCCATTGACGTATATTCAGGTATTTGATTTATAATAATCTAATGTATATAGTATAATCTTATAATTTATAAATAATTTTTAAATCTCACACGATGAGATCAACCGTAATATATCCAAAAGAGGGTATCTATTCCTCGCAAAACAAAAAGATAATAGATAATCGAATCTTTTTTTTTTTGGTCACATGAAATACTTATCTTAGTAACCGTAAAGCTCGGCCCTCAATGGTTCTTTTTTTTATAAGGACTTAAGAATTCTAAATTATAATCTATAACATATAAAATAAAAATAGTGATTAAATTGTAATTGTAAAAGTAATCAAATTCAAAAGTAAGAAATATTTCATCCCGCTTTGGATATCTCAAAAAAGATCTCCAGTGGAGTGCCATAAAATAACCATTTAAAATAAAAAAAATAGGTGTTTATGTATTTAGATATCTACAATATGAAGCTAACAATTGCTCTGATTAAATTCAAATCGCTTTGAATTTTGGATAATTTTATTTTATAGATTGTTTATCAGTCATCATTAAATATTACCTTTATTCTGATAATCCAAGTTTTCTTCAAAGATAAACTCTCCCTCTTTTTTCTTTTTTTACTGTAAATTTATCCTAGTTCCAAATGATGTCAAAAAAAAATAGAGGTTGTTATCTATCAGGAGTGAGTAAAGATAAAATCTTTCAAAAAAATGGATGATGAGATAAAAAAAATTAAAATAATATACCCTCCTCCTCTATATACTCACGGAAAGGCCACCATAAAATCACTGGGAAAGAGTCGAGCCAAACACACACTTGCTCATGGCTACCCAGTCAGGAAGCTTCTACACCGGTGAACCCGTCGCGCTAATCCTCGTCACAACCGTCGAATTTCTCGTCGTTTTCGTAGTAATTGCCACTTTGCTTTGGCAACTCTACTGCCGTTTCTGCTTTAATCCGAACAGTCTCCGCCGCCGCCATCTCAGCCCTTCTTCTTTCTTTCACATCCCCCGTCGTCCTTCTCGCGGCCCCGATTATGGCCCCCTTCATCCTTCGCTTTTGGAACTCCTTCCCATCTTCACCTTCTCCTCAGGCGAGCAAAGTCACCCTCCGCCGGAGTGTGTCATCTGCTTGGAAGCCTTCGAAGAAGGCGACGTAGGACGAGTGCTCCCGAACTGCGACCACTCCTTTCACCTCGAATGCATCAATGCCTGGCTCCGAAAACACAAGACCTGCCCACTGTGCCGAAAGGTCGTCGATCCGCCGCCGAAGATCACGTCACGGAATGAAAATGAAAATCTCAGTGGGAACTCGAAGAATGAAAATCTTCCTCCGCCAGTTTGGTGCCCCAGAAACAGTTGGCAGCCGATACAATTAGCAGTGGTGATAGAGACTCCTGAGGAAGACTATCGCCGGAGGGAGAGGCAGAGTTCATAGAGTTAGCCGGCAAGCGCTGTTTTAGGATTGATGGTTTTTTCCCAATTAACTGGTTATAAACATACACAACATCACATGCATGGAGAACAGAGCAGGAGAAAGGTAGCAACTGGCTGGAGCGGAGCATAAACCATTGGCCTGGACAAATGAACAATTTTATTGAGTAAATAGGCGCTCCTTCTTTTCTTTTTCTTTTTATTTTTTGGAGGAAATACTGAATAAAATATAAACAATTATCTACCTCATTTACTTTAATCCTATGTATCACAAGCTTCCTATATTTATAACAAAGTTGCCTTTGCTATGTAACATTGAGAGATTGTCGTTTGTCAATTTGCATTGAATATCAAAATCACTTGAACGGGAATTTTCATTTTCATTAGATGTTTGATCAAGTTATTTCTTATCATCATTACATATAAACACGGAATAAAAATTACTACTATTTTATTTCTTTTAATTTTATACTCTTTGGTTTATAAACGATGCTAACCAAACAGAAAGTAGTAAACAGTCCAATTCTACTTAAATGGAGTCTCTAATTCAAACCCTACGTACGCAGAAATTTATTTTGGAAGACCCATCCACCATAAAGTCAGGTGCATGATTTGAGTTGGATATAGATGTAGTTGAGGCAAAACCCCAATAAACCATGTGGTAATGTTGAAAAATGGGCCAACCCATAGGCTAAATGGTGCCGACCTATGCGGCTTGCATGTTGAATCTGTTTTATCTGTTCTATAGTATATGGACAAAAAAATAGGGCACAAAATTACCAAATCTAATTATATTTTAAGTTCAAAAAATTATAAATTTTTTCAAAAGAATAACCGTGTCCAGATTCATAACACTGAAACAGTAACGTTTTTTAGCCAAAGGAAACAGTAATCACAGCGTCTAAGATGGTAAAGTAAAAATTTTCACCAACTTCAAATAAATCATTTTTTTTAAAAAAATTACAATGCGACAGCTTAAAAATACGTGTGAAGACCGAAAAGCCTTTTTGCGCCACCGTGACTTTCCTTTGACTGAGTTGCAAATGAGTATGTATTGTATGAAATGGAACCACTTCAATCTTCATCTATTGGGGAACATGATTGCCTATAAATTAGCCAATAATATTACCAAAGAAACAAAGGCAGCTATGGCTGTACTTAAGGAGGGAGAAGTTTAGTTTCGTAGTTGCATTTGGCAGCCATGGGTAGGCATCAGGAGGAGGCATAACGCAGTTATCTCCATTGAAATAAATTCTCCTGGGGAAAGCCCAACCCTTGTCAAATGTGAAGGTTGATGCACCCTTTCTAAATAAGAGCTCTGACTGTACATTCCCGAATTATCCAGGCCCTGGTGCTTTAAGGGTGAAATTTCTAGGCAACTTGACAGTTTTGTTGGTTGTTCCAGCAACGCCAACACTGACCTGAAACGAACTTATTGCCGTGGATGGGTCCTGAGCCCATGAGTTCAGTACTCCCCCTTTGCAGCAATTTGCAATCTGTTGATTGTATGGAGTGCCAGGAAGTAGATCCACCACAGTTGGATCCCTCTTGCAGCAATGCGGGGGACTCGCTTTGAACTTTGAGCAGTCCCCTTGCTCAGTGGTTTGGCCTCCCATCATGCTCCAAGTCACTTCCTTTTTAGCCCATGTCCATCCCAATGTCCACCCGGGGGCCTGAATGTGCCGATACTGTTGAAAATTGTACATTGTAACCACAGCCTGCTCAAAATAACCAAGTAGGTTTCAAAATATGTTAAAAAAAGGAAAGACAGGAGCACAGTTATTTCCCTATTAGAGTTTCATTGAAACAGCAAGAGTTAATTATTTCGGTGGTTTGGACCGAACTAGTAATTGTTTCGTTGCCAGTAAATGCGGCCTATATTGGATTCGTTTGGTAAAACGGTGGAGAAGTACTTATGGGCTTATTCATATAAGCCGAGGTAAATATATGGAGGAGATTGTCTCGTTTTACGGAAAAGCCCTGTTGAATGTATTTATGGGTATAAGCTCCAGTTTGCCAAATGGAGCCATTATTGTCCAACTCAAGCAAATGACTTGGATCTGCAGAAAGTCTTAGTCTTGCATAGTTCATAACTGATCCTATGCTTGTTTGGTTAGCCCGTTTGGATAACCAAAATCATTATTGTGCTTACCGAGATAAAATTCCTCTAACATATTTACCTCGAAATCTGTGTCCGTTCTCTCAAGCATTCATAGAACTTTTCAAATCAAGTTGTCTTTCATTATATGACAGCTATAAAGGCTAATTGTCAGAGACCATTTTGTTCCCAAGGTATGACGTCGATAACCCCTGATACTTACGACATAAGCCATCTTGAGTCCAGCTTATGACATCCTATTTGATTGTTATGTTTCCACTTGGATCGAGGGGATCATAGGCTTCTGCATCAACGGTCGGGACAATGAAAGTCAGACTTAAGTTCCCAATATCACGGAAGGAAAAAATAATAATAGCCACTTTGACATCTTGACTTTAAAGATGCTAAAAAGATTTGTTATCATGCCCCATCAAATATGATCTCAAAGTTCAATGAAAAAAAGCTTCTTTCGTTATATGAAATGGCAAACTTGTCCTGTTCCGCATTCCATTCATGAACGAGTGCAGATCTCTACAAAACTTGATCAGTTTTGAATAGCAAGTTAGAGCAATGAAAAAACACTAACAGAACAAAGATAGAATTGCAATAATCGGATCGGATCGGATTGGAGAAAACAATGCCAGAGTCAAGGATTTCCAAATTCGAGAAAATGGAGATTGGAAGCAAAGGCCAGCATAAGAACCATTCGCAGAAATTCAATGTAAAAAAGGGGCTAGAACGAGCGGTAATACCTGTGGAGGTGAATATGAAGCAGGAGAAGAGAAATGAGAGCAAGAAAGAGGAGGCAACAGATCCAATGATTGACGTCGCCATAGACTCAATCGCTGCGTGCAGAGTAGCAGAGAGAAATCGGAATGGGCCTCGAGATCTGCACGAGAAAGAGAGGCCGCAAAGGAGATGCACTGTGTGGCCTGTGAGCTCACATGAGAAAGCAGAGAGGAGAAGCTTAGCGTGTTGAGCAGAGCAGGGCCTCCAAAGCTCAAGCTGAAGTGAAGACATCATCATCGTTATACATGTAACAGGGGCCGCGATCCGGTATTGAAGTATTTATAGGTAAGTACATGTCAATACGTAAACGTGATATCTAGTTTCGTAAAAAACTGGGTTAGATGTATGTTTGAATTCTCGTGATCATTCCTAGATAGGGCCATCGAAACGATCCTCTTCACGACAATACTTTGAGAGATGGTGATTTTACACAAATTAAAATAAGTATAGGATAGAATTTTTATCTTACACAAAGAAATTTTAAAGTAAAACCCAAATAAACACTCTTTGGTGGCGAGCTTGATTGTTGAATGCGAAATGTCTGCTATGTTGGAAGATTTATTACATTTTTCATTAATTATGTGAATTAAATTTTAAAGGAAAATTTACTTGGAGGTCCCAAATAAGAAACTTATTTAATGAATGGTCCCAATTTTTAAAATATTTATCAAAAGGTCCCATTGACAACATGAGGTGTTGTCAATACAGCACATGATGTTATCAATGTATAGGACCTCATGTTGTCAATGGGATCTTTTGATAAATATTTTAATAATTGGGACCATTCATTAAATAAGTTTTTTATTTGAGACCTCCCAGTAAATTTCTCAATTTTAAATTCATATCGGGAAGAAATCAGACACTTTGGGATTTTGCATTTCATCATGAACTTTTTCTTGTATTAAAACAAGTGAAGCACTCAATAATTATAAGATTGGTTAGGACCAGTATAGGATCTGAAATACAAGAGGAACGTGATGTAAGTGACTGATTTTCTTTAGGAATTTATTGGAAGGCCCCAAATAAAAAATTTATCTAAGGAATGATTATATTGATCAAAATATTTATCAAAGGTCCCATTGATAACATGAAGTGTTGTTAATACAGCGCATGATGTTATCAATATATAGGATCTCATATTATCAATGATGCATTTTGATAAATATTTTGATTAATGAGATCATTCAATAAATAAGTTTCTTATTTGGGACCTTCCAGTAAATTTCCGTTTTCTTTTTTAACAAGAAGAAGAAGAGGGGTAGAGCCAGGCGGGTCGGGTCGGATCAACAGCTCTGAAAGATTCTCGCTGTCGGTGGAGGGTGGAGAACCCTGTGCCTATTATTTAATCATTACACAAGGAAATGCCCATTATTTGAATAATCTGATGATGATGATCATCATCACATTATAGACGTAATGTAAAAAGTAGCAAAAGTTTTTGTATAGATTGAGCTATATATTCTCTGTTTAAGTAGAAATCTTGAGTTCATTTTCTCTTTCATTACAAACGAGTCACTGATTGTGATTTGTATGTTATTTCCACATCAAGAGTATAGTGTCGGTTACTCCAAGTGGTACCATTCAGGAGGAGATTAATTTAATAAGGAGCGGTGAGGATTAGAAGATGTGGTTAGTTACTGAGGTGATCGTAAGTATATTGTCGGTTGCCTCGCTCGGGATGTGCCAGAACATGCTCATCGAAGGGATGGGAATTGTGGATTGAGCCCGCGGATCCAACTCGCCACCTCTAATCAGTTCGTAAGTTTTTTTTTGTGGTATGATAAATTTAAATTTAAATTTTTGTTTACACAAAATATCCACGAGAGTCAGATTTAAGTCTAAATCCTGTCCAAATGTGGTGGATATGTACATCACTTGGATAACTTGTCATCGACTCAACAACAGGTAATACAATTTTTTATCTTCTTATATTTATTTTTATTTTGATTTTTATTGTTCATATTTCAAACCGAAAGTTTTAACTCATTAAAATATATTTTATTTAAAAAATTAGTTTTGTAATTTAATAAATACCCAAACT
Organism: Vachellia pachyceras; assembly: GCA_025593235.1. Lineage (NCBI taxonomy): Eukaryota > Viridiplantae > Streptophyta > Magnoliopsida > Fabales > Fabaceae > Vachellia > Vachellia pachyceras. The sequence continues at coordinate 16,326 of JANTPZ010000288.1, read as the reverse complement.
ATTTTACTTTTGATAAACAATTACTTATGGTTTGAAATTTGTGAGATTAAAATTAAAATAAAGATACATTTTATGACCAAATTCTATATTCATCTACCTAGTTATCTATAACGGCACTTGGCTCCTAGATATAAACATCAGTTTTAAGTATTTTTAATTTATTGCATACGCTGGGAGGGCTGTTTTTGGACCTTGTTCTGGGAGGGATTTTGAAAAGCTGAAAACAAAAAGGGATGAATCATACTAATTGAGCAATTCAACGTTGCAAAAACGAATGATCATCTGTCTTGATAGCACAAGTAACGAATCCTGAACCACCATATGATGCTGTTGAGCATGGAGCCATGAAGAGAATACGCAAGTGTTTATACATATGTAGGATTTAGGAATGGCCTGCTGCAATAAGTAGTTTCCACACAAATATCACTACCCGTCAAAGGAAATTCCAGCTTAATTTGCTTCGAATCCTCAAATCAAAATCCCACTAAAATCAACCATTGGGTTTTTATCCTCTTCCCCCTCCAAAGCTGAAAGCTCTGATTCTGCGGATGCTTTTTTTTTTAAAAAAAAAAATAAACAAATAAAAAACAAGGACTCAGAGTCATGACGGACGATTACGGGAAATGAGAACTTAATCCAAGCGGGTCTCCATTTCAGGGTTTTAGGAAGAGGGTTTTTCCGCAGGAAGATGGATAGCTACAGCTTGGATCAAAATCTGCAAGAGGGCAAACTCTTCAGACAGGTCAATTCGCTGATTGTTGCGCATCTTCGCGACAACAACCTGACCCAGGCAAGCGATAATCATTGTTCTTATTGAGTTTTTTTTTTTTGCTAAATTTAGTAGTTACTGGATGCTTTGTTAATTAAACATCAAGAGACCAAAGGTGCTGCTGATTTTGAAGTTTACCCTTACTTTTAGACGTAGCTTAGTAAATGACCCTAATCAAGGGTTCAAATTTGAAGTTCGGTATACTGTTTCTGTAGGCTGCAAGCGCTGTTGCTTCGGCAACTATGACACCAATCAATGTGGAAGCCCCGCCTAACAAACTTCTTGAGTTGGTCGCTAAGGTTCTTACTTTTTTCCACACCCATCCCTTTCTAACTCTGATATTAGCGAAATAAAACTGTTGGTCCTTAAGAAATAGCAGGGTCTTGCAGCGGAAAAATTCGACACTTTAAGAGAGACTACATCAAACTCATTTTATGATCTGGGTGCAGCAGTTTCTGGTCCTCTCGCTCGCGCTGCTGCTGTTGATTTCAGGCAATTTTATTTATCGACTTTGTTTCGTCTAGTGTAGCATGTCCATCCAATCCAAGTCTCTGATTCTAGTTTAAGAAATTCACTCAGGAACATCTGTCGGGTGTACAATTGGATTTTCATTCTAAGTGAAGCAACAAGCATAATTTTGAAGTTTGTCTGGTGACATGTTTTGCATTATAAGTTTTAGGTTTCCTTTGCCTTAGTCTGTGTGTGTGGAAAGTTTGACTATGTGGACCAGAAATTAAATCAGTTCAGAATGATAAAGGATTTCTGAAATGATGCTTCAGTCTCATTCCATGTACGCAATTTTTTGATGTTCCATCATTTTAATATACCAGCTAGTGTTGTCTATAAGGTAGCTTTTCATTGATTAAGTCTTTGAAAGAAGATGAAAACAGAATGTTGATGGAGGAGTTTTGTTTTAACAGTGTGCAAGATACGAAAGGCCCATCAAAGAGCTTTCCTAAGCATGAGACAAGACATCTTTCAGAACATAAGGTATGGCATATGTAGTAAATCTGTAATTATCTACATGTCTTAAGCATCAGCATATCAATGCATGAAGCTAATAAAATATAAAAGCTCACTTCTGTGGCTATCTGTTTTTGACTGATCTGCTGAATTTCTAGAATATTGCCAGATGTGCTAGGTTTAGCCCTGATGGAAGGTTTGTTGCCACTGGAAGTGCAGATACATCAATAAAGCTATTTGAGGTGCTGATTCTTCTTCTTCTTTTTTTTTGCAGGACTCTTTCTTTGACATTACTAAATTCATATGGATACATTTTCTATTGCAGGTTGCAAAGATTAAGCAAATGCTGCTCCCAGATACCAAAGATGGACCTGTTCGACCTGTCATACGAACATTTTATGATCATACACAAGTATATCTGCCTGAAATTTTACACTTCTTCAATTTGGCGAAGGCTGTTAAAAATTATTATGTGGAAGTGTTTCTTCAATCTCAAAATGATAAATTTTAAGATGATTTATATTAAAAAAATTAACATATGCATTGATTCATGTTAGCTTGGATTTATTACAGTGGTGCAATCTGTAACTGTGTGGCATGGAAAATTCGATAATTTTTACACCTAAAGAGCATAAGAAATTATATTCAGAATACTTTTTGGACACTGCTTCAAGAAATTATATGAGCCTTTGATGGAGAGTCCACATGCTTTTGAATAAAAAAAAAACAGAAAACTACTGTGCATTTAACCTTAAATCAGAAACGAATTTGGAAATGTTCTGTTCGTAGATGATTTAAATTGCAATTCAATAGACATGTGAAGTCCTTAGCAAAATATTTGGTACTCGCATTTACTAATTCTTAAACATCATACTCGTATATCAAGCTTTCCCTTGATAGTGATGGGTTTTGGCAAATTGCTTCTTTTTTTGTTATCTCATTGTTTATAATCTTAATTATAAAGTATATGAAATGTCCTGGAAATTTCCTTGTATCTTTAATATCTCTTATGCACTTGCAGCCAATAAATGATTTGGATTTTCATCCCCAAGGTTCCACCCTTATTTCTGGGGCTAAAGACCAGACAATAAAGTATGACCTCTTACAGGATTAATCTATAACCTTTTTACTGTCATATGTACCTCAATTGTAAATTTTCCTTATTTCTCCATCCTTGCTGTCTTAAAATGACCTTCTAACCTGACGTGCTAGTTTTGAACCCTTTTAGGTTTTTTGACATCTCAAAAACCAATGCAAAGAGAGCATACAGGGTTATCCAGGTTGTTTCTCTTTGTAAGTGTTAGCAGCAACTGAGCATTGTGTAAGAATAATGTATAACTTTTTTCCTTTTTATTTTTCCCACAGGACACACACAATGTGCGTTCTGTGTCTTTTCACCCCTCTGGGGATTTTGTTTTGGCAGGTAAACTCATTTTCACATTTGCTGCTGTGATTTTATGATCATATGCTAGTTATCTAAAATATATTTGATCTCCGTGGCTGTAGGCTGCAGTTTTGTTTCTAGGTCTTTATGGCATATGTATTAGTTACTACACGTCATGTTGGCACAAGTTTTTGACTAATTAATTTTAAACGTGCGCTATTTTTGGTTGGTGTGATGGTCTCAATAGAAAGGAATATCATTTCTGTATTTATAGTTCTATAACTTCACTCTGGTTTCTTAGCTCAGATAATGTTCCTGTGTGCATTTGAATATTTTCTATTCAAAGAAACGCAATTTGGAAAAGATTACCATTACGGTAAATACATGCTGGAAACAATTTCGTATTTTTGAGATCAATTGCTGGATAGTCAATCAGGAATTAGATGTACATTGTAAATAACAAAACAACATTATCTAAATGTGCTATGTGGAGACCCACAGGATGACTAGCTTGCCTACAGCATTATTTTAAATGCAGTATATACATGCATGCATGTTTGTATTTTGTTCTTGGATTTCCTCATATTCATGAACCTCTTCCCCCCCTAATTTCTAGCTTGAGTTGATTGGTGCTCACCAGTGAGATCAAAAATGATGAAATATCCTTTTCTGACAGGAACTGATCATCCAATTCCACATTTGTATGATATCAATACCTTTAAGTGTTTTTTACCTGCAAATATCCCAGATATTGGCATCAAAGGAGCCATAAATCAGGCATGTTTAGCACTTTTACTTGTCCATAAACTTCCAAATATCTGCTTTCGTATACCTCGGTTTTTTCCTCTGAATATCACGTAAGTTGATTCTATTATGATATCGGTCTTTTTTTTGGTCTTGATCATGCAGATAAGATATTCTTGTACAGGAGGCATGTACGTGACAGCATCTAAAGATGGTGTCATTCGATTGTGGGATGGCATCACTGCCAACTGTGTGCGCTCCATAATTGGAGCACATGGAACAACAGAAGTAACCAGTGCAAATTTTACTAAAGATCAAAGGTAATTCTAGCCTTCAAAGTTTCCCGGGGAAAAATATGTCCTAAGTATTTCATCTCTCTAATTGAGCTAAAATTGGAGTAGCAACGTAACTAACTGAATTTTCTAGGTTTGTGCTTTCTTGCGGGAAGGATTCTACTATAAAGCTTTGGGAAGTTAGCTCTGGAAGATTAGTTAAACAATATCTTGGAGCCACACATACTCAGTTACGATGCCAGGTGTGGAGGAGATATGTGCTTCTGCGTTCCTTTGAAATCTGCCCCATTCAATTTATATTATCTTCGAATCTTTCACTGCACTGAGGGACACATTCTTTTGCATTCTTTGATGTTTTCTTTTCCTATCCTTGTTTTTTTTTTTTTGCTTTGGTTAAGTGGGGTCTTCAGTTTTAAGAATTGCCCCTGTAGTTTGTTTTTGACACAATGAATGGATTAGTATCTCTCGCAGTTATTGGATAGTCAAAGCTTTTGTGAAAACTTAAAACAGATGCTCATCCGGAGGCTGAAAGTACCGTTTTGTATGCTTCTTTGCAGGCCATTTTTAATGACGCGGAAGAATTTGTTCTCTCAATAGATGAATTAAGCAACGAGGTATGCTGTGTTGTGTCTTTGGCTGCAGCTCTTTCTTTCAGCTTTAGCATGTGTTTAGTTGGAGCATTCGTCTTGCGGTGTGGTTTGCAGATTGTTGTATGGGATGCGATGACAACAGAACAAGTCGCAAAGTGGCCTTCTAATCACGCTGGTGCGCCTCGCTGGCTTGAACACTCACCAGTTGAACATGCTTTTGTTTCTTGTGGAACCGATAGGTCAATTCGGTACTGGAAGGAAATTGTATGATAATTATGCGGCTTGGTTGAAGTTTTGCACACAGACTGCACCAAAACTAACTGCAAGAAACATTTCATGTATAACAAAGGAATTTCTCCTCATTGCTTTACTTGCTGAATCAGTTAATTCATCTCTTATTTTCCTTTAGACCTTGACAGTTTTTTAGTCTGCCTTCCATCTCAAGCAGGGTGGACCCCCAAATATTAATATAATAATTCTTATGTCTCATTTGCTAAAGAATACTTGGCTTAGATTTGTGCTTGCTCTTGAGGAAATTTTGATAGGAATTGAGAGCTCCAAAACTAGAATCATTCCAAAAGAGCAGAGATATTTACATTATAGGGCAAAATCCGATAAAATAAGCCAGGCTAACTTTGTGCAACATTCCCCGAATGCTGAATTTTATTGATCGCATGTGATTCTAGCATCCCCAGTGAGATAGAAGCTTGCATTTTATTGATTGGAGAACTTGGAAGGAAATTGACTTCACTATTTCAGTAGTACTCAGATGACCCGGAATAACAAAGAAATGGCAATGGTTACCAAGACATTGCCTAAAATATAAATCACCTAAGCTTCATCCTTACTTCCTTGGTATTAATTAAGTTAAGCATCATAAATGAACCAAGCTCCATCCTTGAGCATTAATGAAGCCGATAGAGCTGTTTGTTGTTTGAAGGGAAGGCCCCCGACTAAATAAGAGAAATAGCTATTGTTACAAAGCCCAGAAAAATTTGGGGGCCTCTGATTTTCCTTTTGTTTGGCCCAGTCCTTCCCACTTCTCCATTGGTCAATAGGTTCTAAAGTCCTGTATCCCCTCATTCCTCGTGTATAACCCAAATAACAAAAAACAAAAAAGTCCACATCTTCCCTGTGTATTATTGAAAACAAAAATGCTTCCGTTTTACAAACCAAAAGCAGAGTAACTTGGATGAGTCATAGCAATAGCAGAGGCACGGGCACAAGCTGGATCAAGGCACGTCTGTGTGTCAGGCATTTAGAGAAGATCATAAGAATGTTTCTTATTCAAAGTTCCAACCAGCAATGATTCCAAGAAATTGGGACCAAACAAGAGTTCATTTCGAAGATGCGAGGATTATAACTAAGTTTGAAAAGTTCTTCCATCCCCAAATTCCAAAACGTTTGTGATTACGTCAACAAAACGATGTCAGTAAACCATAACAACGACATCAATATGCTCGACCCATCATTCGTTTTGGTTTCTTGACGAAACTCAGTCTAATCTGTTTTAGACGTCTTCTCTTCCTTGCCATTTTCTCAGGCAGAGTCTCTCGCTTTTTCTTCTCACTCTTGACAGCCTTCGGCTGCTTCATATATCTCGCGTCTATCTTGTATGCTTTTGGGGTCACAGGCACCCCCCTTCTTTGCGCTTCATTGAAGAGTGCATTAGCTTTGTCAACACGATTGTGGGCAACTAATTTCCCCATCATCAAATCATAAGTTTTAATCCCAGGTTCCAATCCATCTGCTTTCATCTTCCCCAAAACACTCAAAGCATGATCAATTCTCTCAATGCCACACAAAATCTTCAGGAACTGATAGTAAGCCTTCTTATCAAGAGCTTCACCAAACCCAGTAGATTTCATCCTGTCAATCATTTCATCCCCCTCTTCTAATCTTGCAGCCTGATACAAACTCTTGGTTAGAATAAGAAACGTGGTCCCATCTGGATGGCAACCCCACTCTCCGATTCTGTAAAACAATTTCATTGCATCTTCAGTTCTCCTAATCTTACACAAATTAGATATCAATACATTGAAAGTTTCCACATTTCTTGGAACCCCATTATAATCCATATCCACAAGTACCTTCTCAGCCTCATAATCAAGGCGGAATGGATCCTTTTTTCTACAAAGCTTGCATACGCAATCAAGAATGGCGTTATACGCAGATGTCCCGAGTTCAAACCCTCCACGATACATTTCCCCAGCTAGTCTTCGAGCTTCATCCAGTTTCTCATCAACACACCAACCCTTGATTAGCAAATCACAGAGGCGTTCATCAGGAAAGAATTCGTTTGCCAGATTCTTCACCATTTTCTCTGCATAACTCGCATACCCATTTTCACAAAAATTTTCCACGATTAACCTTAATGAATCGTGTTACGTGTCATTTGTGTATTCTGTATTGAGTAACGGAATTAGTTGAACTGTATCTGTTAATGGAAATCATTTAAGGGGGAGTGCTGTTAGTAAATAACTGAGTCATGAGTATGTACACAGAGTCACACGAGTATATAAGTGTGCATGCATGTATGAACAGATATGGAATTAAGAAATCAGCTTCTCGTTTATCATTTTCTCTTGCTCTGTTTCTCTCTTTGCATTTGGCCTGTACCAAATTGGTATCAGAGCCGATCTCTGGCGATGTCGCCGGAGACTCGATCCTCCGATGCATGGGTGACTCGCTCCTCGGATACGCGACACCGCGTCGATTCTCTCTCAGCCATGGATAATTCTCGGCAGCTCTCATTCGCCTCATTGCTCTGTACAGCTTCGATTATTGTGAAGCTTTGTGCACCCACGATGACTGCCATTGCTGCACTGCAAGGAAGCTTCATGCCTCCAACCTTCACGTTAACGTCATATGTGTCGACTCTACCAGATCTCCAAGATCAATCGCTCTCCTCTTACATAGCACACCTCGAGCCGATCTTTTCTCATCTCGATTTTCAGGAGCTTGCAACGGCGGTCTCTGACTCAACATCTTACGCAGCTTCTTCCTAGACCAGTCCCTCTACAATCGTTGCGTCATCATATGCGTCACTTCGCACCTACTATTCTGGCTCAGTCCATAACCTTCTCCGTGAGCACATCATTCTTGGATGCTTTACGAGCAATGATATGAAACTTGCCGTTGGAATCAAGGACGAAACCTTGAGTCTATACTACTGTATTACTGTCAAATCTGATTTGATCAGCGGTATGATGTTTATTCACGGCATTCGCAGCTCTGTTTCACCTCTGTCTCTGTTTTCGTACGATGAGGAGAAGATGTCTTCACCGTCTGGGTTAGGGTGTACCGCGTCACCGGCTTCCTTAATAGCTTCTTCGGTTTCTTCTTCATCTACAGCTGTTCCATCTGCATTTCCTGCTTCTGGTTTATTGGATGGTTCTGATTCATCTTTTACTGCTTCCACCACTCCTTTGCTCTCGAGCCCACTCACTGCTGGTTCTACTCAAGGCTTTGGCCTATCTCCGTTTTCGCTCTTTACCATTGATTTCTCATCATTTTTTACTACACTTGCGACATCATTTGTCATTTCCGTCATTTTGATGATAATCTTCACTTGGCTCTCGGCAAAGCCTGGTATGGATGTTGTTAAGGGTATGGACCCATTCGAAGGAAGCTCCAAGACCTGGAATCTTTTCTCTTGGATCAAAGAGACCTTCTCGTCATCGGAGAAGAACGTTATCACCATGTCTGATGTTCATACTGCCGTTTATTTCGTGTTTCTTAGCATCGTTTTGGGTGTACTGTTGTTGTCTGGCCTTATACTACTATCTGTTCTCCTGCCTGTCGCTGCTATTGATGATGGAGTGATATTAAATGTGCATGCAACCACAAGCAATGGCACTTTCAACCAGCTTGACAAGTCATCGATGGGAAATATCACAGATCTGGAGAACCTACTGGTGGGGCCCACTGCAATACATTCCAAGCCTTGTCGGAGAGCCTCCTCTGTTCAATCCAACATCCATGAAATCGTTATGCTAGCCCTCAGTTCCACCATGACGGAGGGAATGCTTTCCTCCCGGGTTAAATCTGAAGGAGGTATTCTGTCCAAGAGCGAGAATATCGTTGTGGTCAAGATCTCTAGGGATGTACACTCTCGTTTTGGGCATTCACTAGGCGTTTATTGGCTGGTAGGCAAATCTGTTGATATCATCAAAAGATACCAAGGCCCAGAGCTTGGTATTGAGCATTCTGATGTACAGACGGTCACACTTGTCGGCCTTCTGCATGACGTTGGCCACGGGTCATTCAGCCACAAGTTTGAGCGCCAGTTCTTTCCCAGCTCCTAGGTGGCTCACCATGGTCTCTAGAAGGAATGTCCGTGACGATGATTGACTGCATTGTTGACCACATTGTTCTTGACACCCATGCTTGTGGCCTAGGATACTACTTTCAGCCTGACAGGTTAATGGAGACGATGCAAGTTGCCAAAATTTGTTACCGCGCTAAGGGTTCTCTAACATTCACAAGCTATTCGCGACCCGAACTGATTTGCATCGGACAGTCTATACACATGCTAAGGTAAAAGCGATCACTCAGCAGTCCGATCCCCTCCACTAGCTAAGATGGTTTCTGCTGCAATCACCTTCCAGATTTCTCATTTGGTCCCACCCAGGCGTACTTCTGTTGTTGTAGAGGCTGCTGCTGGAATCACACCCTTCCGATTGCTCGTTTCGTTCCTACCCACGCGTTCAATCCTTGAGGACAAGGATGTTTTCTTAGGGGGGAGTATTGTTACGTGTCATTTGTGTATTCTGTATTGAGTAACGGAATTAGTTGAACTGTATCTGTTAATGGAAATCAGTTAAGGGGAGTGTTGTTAGTAAATAACTGAGTCATGAGTATGTACACAGAGTCGCATGAGTATATAAGTGTGCATGCATGTATGAACAGATATGGAATTAAAAAATCAGCTTCTCGTTTATCGCTTTCTCTTGCTTTGTTTCTCTCTTTGCATTTGGCCTGTACCAAATTGTGATTACGCTTCAACCCGTAATCCGTCTCCATTCTGTCGAAAAACAAAACAGCCTGGGTGGGATGACCCGCACGCACGAGCCGATCAATCACAGCCTCGAGGGATTTAGGCCCCGCAATAGCATGCCCACTGATGAGAACGTCATGGGTTGCCTTAAAGTCCTTGCGACGGCCTAAGTAGCCAACGAAGTAAGACAGAGTCTTGTCATTGTGGGTGAAGTTAGGGTTTGCAATCAGCCATTGGTTAAACCCTAACACTGTACGATCGGCTTCAGGGGAGATATTGAGGGTTTGAAGAACAAGTTCCGCAGTCGGCGTGATATGAGAGAAGCCAAGCTGAAGGCGTTGTGTTACAGAGAGGGTCGGAGTCTGCGTCCTTGAGAAGCTCATTGGAAAGGGATTGGGCAATTGGATCTACGTCCTCTAGGAGGCCTTTAATTGATGACTTGGACGACTCTGATGAAAAAGATCTGGAGATAAAGAGTGAAGGTGCAGTGAAAATAGTGGAGGATTGAGAATGGCTGATGAGGGAGAAAGGGTTGGAAGTGGGTTGAGGTGGGAGTGGAAGACGAGGTTGAAGCAAATAAAATGGAGTGAAGGATGATGATTGATAGCAGAAGGATCGAAGTAAGATCCTCCGAAGCTGCAGAAAATGAAATGGCGGCATGGTCAGGAAGGAGGATCCAGAGCGAAAGGAGGGAAGGGGGAACCTACAAGCATAATCATGGTAGTGGAGAAAAATGAGTATTTGGAATGGGCCTAATGGGTTTGGCACTGCCTCACTTCATTGTCATATATTGGTTAGAACTTAGAAGGCAGTTCGATTAGGTTTTTTGTAATATGGAAGTTGGATTGGTTCAGAGAGATAAGGAGGGGTATGAAAATGTGTCCGAGAAGAGTGTGGGAGATCATCTATGGGCTGAAGCTATCTTATGTTATGGACAACAAAGCTCCTTATGAGTCCCATCTCCCCAGTTTGAAATAGAGTCTAACTGGAGTTAGAAATTAAGAGCTTATTTGGATGTAAGGTTGAAAATAGCTTTTACAGATTTCGAGGCAAAACCTAGGTTTTGAAAAGTGATTTATGTTTGGGAAGTTATTAGTTTTTACGGATTCCGAGGCAAAAAAGTGGGTAGGAACAGTGAACTGAAACTCGGACCGGACCGGCCGAGTCAAACTGGAAACCGGCGACTCGGCCGGCAATCCGGTCTGAGTTGGGTGTTGACCCCGGGTCATAGCGACTCGATCTAACTCGGACCAACTCGCCACGACCCGGTGGTAACTCGGTCGGCCCGCTGAGTTAGAACGTCCACCGAGTTACGTTTAAAAAAGCTATAGCTTCGACAGACGGTGGCCGGTGGAGAGGGGAGAAAGGAGAGATGAAGGAGAACGAGGTTACTTTAGCTCCAACCTTGTTCCCTGGTTTTTATTAAATTATTATTTGGTAACACGTGAGAATTATGCATTTGGACAATTCCGTTAGGTTCTTCAAAACACATACTTAGGAAGAGTAGTAACATGAGGAGTAGTAATACATGCGCCCTTTGTCTAATTAATTTAACTTTTTATATGTGATAATATTTAACTTTTTAATTTTTTATTTCTCACCGGTTTGATCCCGGTTTAACTTTGATCTGACCCACTAACCCTTAACTCACTGTCTTATCCGGTTCAGTCACCGGTCCGGTTTCCTGTACCTTGGGTAGGAAAGAGTAAAGTAAGAAAGAGAAAGAAAGAAAAAGTAAGAAAAAGGAAAGAGGAAAAAGTAGGAAAGAGAAAACCTAGATTTCAAACTGAGGTTTTGTAACCAAAATAACTTTTGGGAAAAAAATTTTACTGGGGCAAAACCTCGGTTTTGAGTAAAACCTAGGTTTGAAACTAAACCTAGATTTCAAAAGTGGTTGCGAAACCAACTCTAAAATATCATGTCGTGACCTTGATCAACATTTAAAGTTGGTTAAGTCTATTTCTTAGCATCCTGTTAAGAATCATTCAATTTTTTTTTTTACACGTAAAAATTTACACTTTTTTCCTTGCAACTCTTAACATTTTTCGTATTATTGTTTGAAAGAAAACGGATTGGGCAGAGTACCTGACAAACAAACTAAAGATTAGCTCAATAATTTTGACTTGTTATTGGTCGAATGAAGTGACCTTAATAATTGTATGGATCATCCTTAAACTTAATTCTGAGAAGCATGCAAGCTAATCAAATCCCACGTGCCCCCCGCCACACTTATGATCTGCAGCCACATGCCTTGTATCGCCCATTATCTCGTAGGAAGAGACCTTTACTTTTTTTTAACTTGCAAAGCCATTCCTGCTTACACGTACAAATCGATGTGGGCTGCCTACCTTATTGCAAGTACTAATCAAGACCAATTTGGGGGCATTACTATGTTAATTAAAGAGGCATTAATTGCAATCTTTGGTGGTTGTACTGCTATAGTATTAATAATTAAGACCAATTAGGTGACATGGGCATTGCCATAATAAATACATCATTCTCTACTTATAAATAATTCACACTTATCTATATCATACTCTCAAGATTCCATACCCTTGAGTTAGGTGTAGATATTGAGAAAATTAAAATTAGATGCTTTATTTATTCCGTAAAAATGTGTTAACTTTACTAACAAGTTATTGGTTGAAATAAATAGTTCCACCCCTATAAGGAGGAAAACACTATTCAAATCTTGAGAAATTCATTTATTGAAGGAGTGAAAGCCCTCCGCATTCTAAACTTTAAATATGATTAATCTCAAATTCAAAACAACTTGTTTTAGTTTGCAAGCTATTGCTTGCAAGCAGTGATCGAGCACTAATAAATGCCACTATGGGGTGCCTTGCAGGCCACTGCAACGAGTCCAAAATAACTTGAGGATGCTCGACTTGATTAAATTTAAAAAAAAAGTGTTTGCTTTCTTAAAATATTTATTTAATAATTTGCATTGGAAACCACTTCATTCACTTAATTTCCCTTAAATTTTAATCTTTACTCATTTGGTCTTAAATATAGTTGTCAATTGAAAGGTCTGTGTTGGTAATTGCAAAACATCAACATATTTTACCTTTCAAAGTTAAAATTTTTCTTTAGGCTAAAAGGGTTTTCATAATCGATGAGAGTAATGACTGAGTGGAGTATTAAACTTTCAACTAACATCTACGTTTAGTTTAATGCTTGAGGAGAAATTCAGTAAATCAGATTATCCATATCTATACCCCACACACATACACACACACTAGCTATAATTTGCACTTCAAGGCGTCTATCATTTTAGACCATAATCAATCATTAATTATCCCATATAGACAGATAGATAGGCTCTGATCTTACGCTTCCACTCTTCACACACACAGAAATCGATCATCATCTTCTTCCTCCACATTCATTACTTGGCAAGTATGAAAATTTTGACGCCGCCAAAAACAAAAGACTTGGGCACTTAGAGCTATAGAACTTTAATCAGTGATTGGCTTTTGCTCGCACAGAGATCCACACAACTGTCCCAGATCATGCAACTGATAGATTAATTAATAATCAATTATTAGTCGTATGTATATGTCAGAACATGATTTTATTATTACTGTGTAAAGCACTACATAATTATATAAGTGTGTGGTCCATGAGTTTAGGAGATTGGAGCCTAATAACAATAATAATTATATATAATAGCAAGTAATATATGCTTATTTTGCTCCAATGTTTCTTTAACATGTTAAAAGTACATGTTGGAGAAGCATCCAACAGGCACGTATGATGATGACATATTATTAATATAATTCCGCACATTCATGCTTTTAGGCGCATGCATATGCAATGGGGCTCTTCAGAATTAGGTTCTTTAACCATCTTTCATTATCTCACAGTACCATATAATTAATATCTTAAGCATATTCAAATACGGTGAATTTAATGGTGGAGCATGATGATTCGTTCATATGCTTACCCATAGGGCTCTCGAAAACCCTATAATATTCATAGTTGAGCAGGCGGCGCCATTTTTAAATCCATTCTCTTTCTTAATCTAATCTAATTAATCTGCTTTTCTTTTATATAAACTATCTTCTTCAAGTTATCAGAATCACGCTTACAAATGGGATTTCAGAGATTTGATTATGATCTAGATTCTTCTATATATCTTCTTTATGGATGTGTGGGTGGTTTCTAGTTTTAGGTATACAGTCTGCTGCAAATCTTTCCTTAGTTTGGAGACGGACTAGCTAGCTTTTAAATACTAGTTAGCTGCTAGCTAGGGTTTCTTTAATTCGTTCTGATTAAATTTACAGTTTACACCAAGATCTAATACTACGTACTAAAGATAGGCTAGCTATGTTTTTAATTGAATCAGCACCTTTTGGAACATTACTTACTGTTGTGAATAAAAATAGTCACGTCGCGCTTAACAAACAGTGGATGGACAGATACAGTATAATAGAATGTACAGATATTACATATGACGGTTGGATGATTAAAGTTGAGTTGATGGATTTCATGAACTAAAAGTTTTCGAATTTGATTGATTTACCTTCTCTATCCATACTTTTTTTTGCGAATAAGTTTGACCATTACTATTTGAAACATAATAATTACATACCACTAAAGTTAACAGCTACAGAAAATAGACAATAGAAAAAACTAAATGGTAAAAGTTTGACATTATCTTGTAGTTCAACCCCATCCAAATCATCTTCCAAAATCCTTAACGACTCAGAGGTAGGGTTTAGTTGTCCAATCTTCAGGGTGTGACCCTCGCAATGAAACCTTAACTACCCAGTTAAATTTTCTTCTCTTGGAACATACTCAAAGGAGTGGTTCCGTCCAAAGTTCCTTATAGTAAGTATACATTTCAAAATGGCCTCACATTTCCATTTCGGCCATTCGCATGCTTCTGTACGTAATACACATGATAAGGATATGACTATCAGATTCAAAAATCACATCTTCCAGGTGGTTCACGACGGCATATATCATGGATTCTTCGGTTGCTATACATTTACCCATAAGTGCAAATTCCGCCAGAGTAATTTTGATATAACCACCTAGCATTCCTCGTTTGAGTGAATCACAAATCACAAAGGCTGTGGCAGTCATTCTATTCTCTAAACTAAAGGTACAATCTGTATTAATTTTCAAATAATTTCGTCTGATTTTTTCCATTTTTAAGACTTACCAGTCATTGGCAATGGTTTGAGTGCTGGTTGGGGGGGGGGGTCTCATGTCTCCATGGCCTCTTGCTTCCCAAAATTCCTGTGACATTACCTCTGCCTGAGAAAGCACAAAGACAGGATTAGGATTACTCTTTACATATATACATGCAAGGGAAATGTGAAAGAACTATACAACATACATTTGACTCAGATAACAGCATTCGTCACGTTTAGCTTCTATATGTGTGTGTTGGTATACAAGTTGTAACATCCCATCAGCTTTAAAAAAAAACAAGAAGAAGAGCATACTGATGGCTTCGATAGTGCTTAAACAAAGATTTATAATTAAATATTTCGTTAAATGCTATTTTGAGATAAGGGTCTTACACAAGTTACATGATTAGAGAAGAGATAAGGGTGGCGATGAGAAGACGACACACACACACACACACACACATATATATATATTAAAATATGTTCCATGAAGGGTTTGGTGTTTATATATTCTTTGGGAATACGTGTAACGGACAGGTAGAGAAGTCACATACATGGATGGCCGGGGTTAAAGAGATAGTGTCCGTTGTTTGAAAATGCATTACTAATGACCACGTTGCAGTTGAGATAAAACTTATCTCACATATTTACCTCAAAATCCGTAAAATCGTTTTTCCAATGTATTCCTAAACACGCATAATATAATTAATATCACATTGTGCTCTTAACACAATAATGATTGAATTTTGTTGAGGAGATTAAAAAAGTTAAACACACCATTTAAGTGTATATATATTTATCATTTTTGTTTAAACTAATATCTTCTGATTTATGAATCGATATATAATCTAATTATATGAATGGATAAATATTTTTAAGTAGTGTATTTATTTTCCTTGATCTCTCTAAGGACAAATTGATTCTTATATTAAGAATCAAAGCTATTGGTATTTATGGACGGATATTATATATATATGTGTGTGTGTGGGTGGGATTTTAAAACAGAATTTAGCAGTTCGATGCCTACATTTGATAGTGATGATGGATGGATCAATTTATGGTGTGAGCTGAGAACCGAACCTGTAAAAGAATATAGTGAGGGCGACACTCATGAAAGAGAGAGGCGAGAGAGAACCTGTTATCAAAAGAAAGAAAGACGAAAGCTAAAGCTGCATCAAAAAGCAAGTTGCATTTTATGGATCCACCATCGTGTGAATTAAATAATTAACGACAGCAACAACAATGGTAGTAGTGAAGAGAGAGAGAGTCTTGTGTGTTATGAAGGAGTTGATCCAGGTGGATTAATGATATTTAACTGCTTAAATATCAAATATTAAGTTCAAGTCCGTTATATACAACAGGTATATTTGATGGAGCTATCTATTGAGTCTCACGGTACTCACTCAAATATGACTTAATTAATTAATCATTAAAAAAGGAAGA